>KZ072091.1:59031-80440 GCA_002091845.1 Anopheles cracens
GAAGGCCCGAAGCGGACAGAAAAATGGGGAAGATTGCTATTGCCGCGCTGAGCATGATGAGGCTGCTGCACACCCTAATGTCTTCATAGCCGGTAATTTGGAGCTCTTGCGAACGATCGACCTGAACGCCGGGAGGGGCCGCTCGGTCCGGCCAAAGTGCCATAAAACTTAACTGCACTAGCACAATCGTCAATTACTCGCCGGTACCGGGGCGAGTGTATAATTTGCCAGGCTGCCCCATCCACCGGCCATTGAAAACTGTGGCAAATAAATCAATTAACCCGCGCCGTGGTTTAGGGCCGGCCCAGGATCGTACGTACGACATCCTGCGTGCGTATGTTGCCGGCGCACCGTACGATGGATTGCATCCGCAGCCGATCGCACACCGATCGATCGATCGATCGAGCGCGGCCGGAGCTCACATGCTGGGCCTCTTGGGTGGCGCTACAACTGCGATCGCTGGGAAATTTGGTAGCCCTTTCGCAGATTTGGGTCGAAGCTACTACGGTGCGTTTTTTTTATTATTATAAAAGTCCGTCTGTCCACGCCGATCGAAGCCGTTGAAACGAGCCAATGGAAAACAATCACTCAAAATGACTCTGTGCGAGTAAATTATTAGTTTCGCGTAGGGCTCGCCTGCAAATCGCCCCCCACCGTGCGGGTTGGCTGATCTGTTTTGGGGGCGAGATTTATGAACGTTTTAAGCTCGATTATGGCTTATTGAGGGAAACAGTAGCCGCGTGTAGCGATACCACCATAATGCCAATAACAACGACGGGAAATCGGGCTCAGCCATCGGGAGCCGATCACTCCCGTGGTGATAGTAATCGGTGAAACGATCATCAGAAGCACAGCACAGCGGAAATAAATCAGCGAACCAACGTCACAGCGGGCCATTTCGGTGGCTTGTCATGCTACTGGATTGGTTGGTTTGGATGTGTGTTTCTTCGTTTGTTTGTTTTCAACGTTTGGCAAACCAGCTCTGGACGAGTGATTAGTCAAGCGAGCTTGACAGTGAATTTAAATTAGGGCAGATATATGCGACGCGGAGAAGGAAAGTCTTAAGACGAATAAACAAAGATCCTCATAACAACGAGCGGAATAAGTAAAAAACAAACGTTCGTAGTTTTCTTCCCTTGATTCCTTGTCTCTCTTGTCTCTTCAGAACAGGAATTTCACTTTCAATGATAGTCTTCTTAAAGGGTAAAGAGAGAGTCTTCGATGAAGAGTCTTCTTTCGAAAGAGAGTGAGAGATGAGTTCCATTTCCAATCCGTTTAACGGATCCACGATCGCTCTTCGTTGGATCGTGACATGATCTTTCGGACTCGCTCTCCACGATCCACGCGAAACAAGTCGCGTGAGCTCCGGTGAGTACGATCGGTGTGACAGAAACGAACCCCTTCCAGTGCTTCCTTCGATGCTGAAGACATCAATTTCAATTTTTTTTAAATAATATTGCGAAAAATACTATTTGCATCGTATCCTTGCTGCCGAAAAGCCCTTTTGTATAGATTTATTTAGACACTCTTCCCGCTTGCTTATCGAAGTGTATGATGAAGTGTGTTCTTCACCGCCATGCGCAGCAATTTAATGCTTAAACTACTACGAATACCATCGGCATCGTTCGCGTCGCGTATCGCGACTCATATCGCCCCACCGATCGAAAGCAGGCGCAATTCAGCAATCCGACGACACTTGTAGCCAGACTCTAATTTGGCATTATCATAAAAATGTGTCCCTTCCCTTCGCGGGCCGGTTTTGGGGCCGCCTGCCGGCAGGGAAAGGCAGGTCCGGTTCGTTTGTTTGTTCATTCATTCATTCGGACCTCTCTTAAATAGTCACGAGAGCATAATTATGGGCGCGCAATTGTGGTCCTGGTGGACAGACCGTGTGCGGTGGGAAGCAGGACCAGAGCAGGCTGGCCCCGTCGGCATGAAGATAAAATTATCTTTTTCCTGATCGAATTTCGAGTACCGCCGGGCTGCTTATGCTGGCGGTATTTGTTTTTTCACTGTTTACTTTTTTTGTCTGGTTCGCGGCTGGCGTTCAAGGGACGGAGGGAAGTTTTTTTTTTATTGTCGGTTGCCGGTTATGTTTGCTTTCGGAGAGGAATCCGGACGCATACCATCGATCCACCTATGGACGTTGGAATGACGGGTTGAGTGGCATTACAATTCGCGATACGGTTCCCCTACGCATTGCTGTCGGTGTGGGTGCGGCAAAATCTACACGGTGCTCGAAAGAAAGAGAAGGGGTTCGTTTAATGAAGTGAAATAAAACATTCGTATAGATATAAAGACTTTTGTATTTACATTTGAAAACAAAAGCATTGAAAAAAGTAAAAGTATCGATTCATTGCTTTACTCATACTGCTTAAAATATGTACAATTTCTCTAAACTGTTATCTTTCTTATAAAAGAATGACTTTTTTACCTTTTTTCCAAGTAAGTACAAAGCTTTTGTTAATAGTTTCTTTATTTAATATAAGAAAAACAACTAGTTGATAGCAAAAAGAATGGAAAAGTATGGGAAAAAGGGATGGACTCTTGATTATAAAAAGAACTACCAGACTCTGCATGAAGTTACTAGTGCAGGCCGATTCGATTAAAGCCAGCTTCTGTAAACGATTTTAAGCTGGCTTCTAGCTCCATACCAGAAGCAACCATCGCATCCCAGAACAGAACCGCAGCGTTGTCATAACGTTTACATCCGATTACGAGCTAATCGATGGTAATGAAGTGACCGATACAACAGCGAGGCCCCAAGCTAGGTTGATAACCGATCGATTGTTGGGATTGAATATTCATTGAACCTACTGCTGGTCCTAACGAACTGGGCTAAGGGCTCGAGTAGGAAGCACACAAACGGTACATTGCCGGGTGGGATGTTGGAACGAAGTGTTGCTGCTGGAAGCTCCGTTAGGTGTCCTATCCCGCGGCAACAACGTTGGCCACCAGCAACGAGGTCCCGCAGGTCACGGACAGGGCTCATCGCAAAGGAAAAAAACGCCAAAAGATAATACTGGACCGAAGTTCCTGGGGTCGTAGGGATGGAAAATATTCCACGATTGTTTTGGCCGGTTTTTGCCTGGAAAAGCTTGGAACGGGAAGCACGCGAGCGAGTATGGTAGACAGATCGTAATGGGTGCCGTGTTTAAAATGTTTCATGTTTTAAAGTGTAATAAATTGCGCCGGCTCCAGCTCGCGCCGAGAACAAGTGATCGCCAAATTGGATTTAAGTGCTCGCGGACGCGGACGAAGGAAACCCCCGGGTTCGCGACAAAGGTGTGTTCCGTTTCGAGCCCAGTTTTGCCTTACCGCGTGGGGGCCTGGGAAAGTACGGCGTACAAGCCAACTAGCGTTCGAGCAAGCATTAAATCATAAATTATGCGCATATAAAAGTATTTAGACGCTGTTCGACACGACACGCAACGTGATGTTTATCTGTTTCGCTTTTTTTTCTCTTCTCTTTGCAAAACTTAACCAGCCCGTGCTTTGTTTTCCCTCGTTGAGGTGAGAACCGAACCGCTGTTCGGCACAGCATGGCGCCCGCCCGGAGTGGCAAACTAATCGCACGAAACCTCGGCACCGGAATGCGAGCGTTGCGGGTGCGGAAATGTGTGACCGACCGTTTTGGGGCCATGCAAATATTTTAATCAACCGCACCGTGTACCGTGCGCACGATTTCTGGCTCTAATTCAATTTAAAATGTTCCACTTTTTCTGTGAAATACGAATTAATAAACAAACCCGCTCCGGTGCATCCGTTTGATCGCAGCCCGGCACAAACGGCGGAAGAAAAAACAGCACTTCTAGCCCGCTGGCGATGCGGTGGCGCAGTAATTAAACATTCAAGCCTCATTGAAAACGAAAACCCGTTGCGTTGCGTGCAATCGAAAGACACTAATTGCGCCCGGTGCCCCGGTTGCCGGAGGACATTCGGGCATTCGGCCGGCCGGCCCGAGGACGAGGTCGCCCCGGCGAAAGAAGGAAAAAAACTCAATCACGCTGCACTAATAACTCTATTCGGTTCTTTTTTCCCTCGTTCCATGCTCGTTTTGTTTGTCCGCAATTCGGTGGGTTTTGATTTGCAAACTGTGGTGGCATTTTATACCGAGGCTTACGCCCCGAGTGCAACCGTTCAAGGAGACGCGCATAATGGAGACGCTTCGCTGCGGTGGACACATTTGCGCAAAGACGCGCGCACTTAATTTAATTCAACTTTAATAACGTCGGATACCCTTTCGGCTCGGGGCGGCCTGACACAGGGGGAGTGGACCTGGCGGCGCGTAATGGCGCCATTTGTCTGTCATGTTCGCGAGGTTTGGCTGGCCTGTTAGGACAGGCGTTGACTACGTTGAGATGCGTCCGACTGCCGGTGCCGGACCGTCGCGAGCAGAAGCTCGTCGGGGATGGCGCAGCGTGGTCAATCGATAGGGTGCAGCGCGCGAGAGTTTGTTTTCTGTTTTTTTATCGACCACCTTTTTGCTGATTTGGCGTCGCGCCAGTTGACAACTGCTAATGATCGTGAGAAATTACGTTTTCGTACATTCTCGCAGGCTTCGGGGTGGGTTGTAGATTAAGGAGTTTATCTGTTCTGGAGCAGCTGTTGCATAATGGGTTAGGAAGCTTCAGTCACATAAGATACCGGGGTTTAATTAAATTTGAATTTTCAACAAAAAATGTTATAATTAATTGTTATAATAATTAATTGTTATAATTAATTAATAATTGTGATTATTTCACGTTATGAACCTTCAACTTATGCTGGAAATAAGTTTTTTTTTATGAAAATATGAAAAAGTAAATAAAAACAAATTTTTTATTCGTTCAAATTAAAAAGGAATAAATAAGATAAAATTAAACTAATTAAGAAAATAGATAAAAAATGGAGGAACGTAGTTTAAATAAAGTTCGCAACAAAACCATTACTTTTTTCCTCCCTTTCTTCAGTTTCGTAAGTCCAACCTACAAGGATCTTTAAAGGGAACGCTATAGTGTGTAATGTTTTCTTGTGAAAAGGTTATTTATTATGAAATTATGAAAAATATGATCCTGATTACTGATTTTTTTTTCAACTCTTATGTCAACTACTGTCCTAACAATTGTGTGAGCTTCTGTGAGGACCATGTCGATCCGCTTAGTCCACTTTGATGACTTCCAACCTTTTTTGGTGAGCTTCAAATAAACAGATAAATTTTCTTTTCGTGAAAAAATGAAGCTTAAATTGCCCTTTTCCACTTGATCACTAATATGATAAACCTCGATATACCATATCGCACGATTGCATACTGTTGTCGACCGTTGCACCTACAAGTAGTTGCATTTCAGCAGCCAAAGGTCGAATTCCGGGTTGCATTGCTCGACTCGAGCCTTTTAATCCACACCGCCCAGCCGTGGCAGAACCGCTCAACCCTCGATCAGGCGGTCAGTTTTTTTTTCGCACGTATTTTGTTAATTGCGAGTCACGGTTCTCCCACCCGGTGCGCTTGCTGGATGGTGACTGCTAGTTTCTGAATGGCGACCGCAATCGATGCTCTAACGCGACCCGTATTCTACGCTCCGAGCCACCGCGCACCCAAGGCCTGGAGGAGGCACTACAATGTGCTAAGTGCATTCGATAATTGAAAAATTACTCACCGGCCGGCGCTGCCCCGTAAACCGTTTGATAAGAGACCGCCACCAGCTGCGAATCGAGTTTTACGGGCGCGCGGACTCGCCACTCGGGGGTTGACAGTTCGCTGTCGTTCCTGTACTGTAACCTGTCACCGGGGTGGCTCGTTCGGCAGCCCGCAAGCCGTGACGTTCTTAGCGCCGGCGACATGATTCCTGCGCCGCCGTCCCCGCTGGCGCTGCCGCTGCACCCTCGCAACGGATGGTGCAATATCCATTAACATAGCTGTTCACTGCTGCTGTCCGGTGGCTTGCATTAGGGTGGCGCGGTTCAAGTTCGATGGATTTGCTAAAACTTCAAATCTTGCCCCTTGCGAGGTTGGCTCGTTCGGGGTGAGTCAGCTGCGCCGCCAAGGCTTTGCGGCGGGATACGTTTCGCGTCATGGCTTTTGATCTTTAAATCAATTAAAATAATTATCATTCTCTCGGGCGATTTGCATACGGGGCTCGTCGCTCGTTTCAGCGGTGCGGAAGGGCCGAATCGACGAACGCTGCGGGTTGAATTCATTGATGATCGTTAGTGATGCAGCAATAAAACGACGTGTAGAATCATGTAAATGGGTTGATTGGGCTGAATGCGTCGATTAATTGGAAATTCATCCACCGGATCGTAATCGCAGCGTGCAATGCTAATGCGGAACGTTACAGTCATCTTTGTGGGTTCTTTGTTTCAAAAACGGTCGTTTCGAACATTTAGATAGACGAATAAAGGTTGGGATCTTTGCTACGACATGATAGCAAATCATAACAATAATTCTAAAGGATTATTATGCCCATTATACAAAGCTGGGATGTAAAATTGCTTCCTTTAAATTGCATTTATTCATTGTTTTATCTTTATTTTGCTTTGACGTAACGACTTATACGATCAAATTTGCAATAGTTCGCTTGTATTCATCAAGTTATCTTGCCTACACTAACTAGGCTTATGTATACCTTTATAGCAGAATATTCATTATTACAAAGCAAAAAATGATATACAAAAGAAACTTATTTGTATTTCGCTCTAATACGAGCGTAGCAAGAAGACAAAACGCTCATTTTAAGAACAACTCTGATGCTTTACAGAGCTAAAGACCAAATCGATAAAAATCACCCCAATCATCGTCTTAAGGGTATGAGGATAAAACTATTAATGCAATATAAACTGCCCAGCTCTTTCCAAACACACTCAATCAATCGAGAGCAAACGCTTGCACCAATTGAACAACAAACACACATGAATTAACTTCATCACTAACGAACAACTAATTAGGTGTTCAAGGTACGGGCAAAACTGCCGACATCATCGATCCACACGCACGTGATTAATTCTTGCGACTGTCGCTGCGGCTGCTGCACTGCCGGTTTGATCGAATCAAGTGCAATCATCACAACAAACCCGTTGTCCAACATGCTCGCTTTATCTGCGCCAGACCGTTTACACAAGCGCCTGGCGCCCCGTAACGCTTACGATAGACGATATGCATTCCGACGCCTTCCACTGAGCAGGCAGATTCTTATCGGATCGGGATTAAGTCTACACGCAGCGAACCACGCGTTTCGGACCGTACGCCAACGCGGCCGCCGATGATGCGGTGGATTTCGAGACTTTGTTGCCCGGCGTCGGTCTGCAGGGACGCGACATGTGCATCGGCCGCGATCGGGCGCGATGGGCGCACGTGGGTGGGCGGAAATGTATGATTATCCTAATAATTGCGGACGGCAGCCGGGCTCGTGCTGACGTGTGTAATTGATGAGGCCGATCCTGTGGCCCGGGACGACGACGAGACGAGACGGTTTCGAGTTCGGCCTGGCCTGGCCCACCGGCGATATGGACGCGGACTGATTAAAGAGCGGGCACGTATGCTGCTAAGTGATTGTTATTTTTTCCCTGCCCCTGTTATGATTGACTGATTGATTGCGGTGGCAATGGCGCGGTTGGGACGTAACGCCCGTAACGGGGGTTAAAAGGGGAAAAAACGAGCGGCTCAAAAACCTGTCCATTTGACACTCTCGATCGCCGAATGTTGGCGCTGGTAGTTAGATATGAACGGTGGAGCGGTGAACTGGAGAGGTGTTGGGAGGAAATAGTGCGTGTGTGTTTGTGTTTTCTTGCTCCACAGCCGAAGTTTATAGCATCATGCAAAACAACCGTTTTTCGGTCAATATTTTCCCGCAACACAATGTTTAGCACAACATCGATCAATGTTGTGATTTCACCGATCGGCTCATCCACATATGATAATAAGCTTTTATGCTCCGCGCAGGGTAGAGAAACCAATTTTTCGCAATCGACTGGCTATAAAGCCGACTGGTCCAATGCTCCAATGGCCGCCAAACGACACGCATTTCAACACTTCGGCCGGCGGAGCATCCTAGTCCCGGGAGGCGACCGGCGCGATAATGGACCCGGTGGTATTAGTTTATCTTTTAAAAGGATTTTTATGATCCTGTCGCCACCATAACCATAAAACCCAGTTCTTGATCACCTCACCTCACGGCCAATGCGGATCAGCCGGCCGGTCACAACTCAATCATGCCAAACGCGAAACCGGAAATCCAATCAGCACTCGCGCAAAGTACGCGGCCACTATCCCGGCCACGGTATTGCCACGGTATTGACCACTCGGGCTGGGGCGCGATGTAAAGGCGATCATCATCACGGCGTCAAACTGGAGCGGCCGCCCATAGGAGCCAGCCGTAATTCATCGCGCTGTCAGCCGGCTGGCGTCAATCGGTCGCGCTGCGCCGGAATGTGGGCTTAACGCACGGTGGACCTGAGTTCCGGCATTGATCCACCTGTCACGCGAGCCGTTCGGCTCGCCCGTCCCGTGGCCGATTGCTTATCGAACGCGTCCCGGCGCGGGATCGGTTTCGTGACGGCCGCGTTTCGCCTCTGCGACGATAGTGTGTAATTTTTTCGGCGATTATATGCGCGAGGTGCGCTGGCACCAGCGTTGGCGGTTTCTATAATGAGCTTAAGGCGTAATCTTTATGAGCTTCAAGCTGATGCCTATTAAAATTGGGCAGAATGATTTATGGGTCATCGCGGAGAAACTGATCCAGTTGAGAGCGGTCGAAGGAAACGATAATGGAGTGGCGAATTTAAATTTTAGATGAAATTTTAAACAGAAAGGAGTTTATCGTTAAGGTTAACAAAAAGTAGATTTGTTTTTAAATCACATGAGCAGTATATCAAAATAGAAATTAAATACGTAAATAAAGAAAAAATATTTATAAAATAAAAATAATAAACAAATTTCTAAAATCATTCAATGTACTCAGCACGCCTCACCTTCCAATCGTACGAGTGAAAATTAATATCTCATACTGTTATTCAAACGCTAAAGAGGGATGATTTACGAGAACGTTTGAAAAAAAGAGCAAAAAGCATCATTAAAAGCAAGCAACAGGCCCCAAACAGCAAATCGTAAAAATCAATGTGTTATGGGATTTTAATAAGCCATAAACTTTACACTCGATTCTTGGGCTCAGATTTCGGATTTGGTTTCATAATACCATATTTTATTGATCATATTCGAGCCGTAGCTAGAGGACGCGTGCCCAAAACATTAAGGAGAAATTTATGATCAACCGAACAAAATAGAACAAGAGAACGCAAATTCCAGGGAGGATAAGTTTGACGAAGCGCATTAACTTACAATAATAAACTTGAAGGGATTTGTTAGCCGAGCTCCTATTTAAGAGTAATATTGCCTGTATTTTTAAGAAGTAGATTTACCACTAGCCAAACTAATTCAAATGAAAGAAATATTCAAAAGGTCGGCGGCATAAATAAATCATTTTGAAATAGATATATCCAGACCACACGGAATCTCACGAAATTAAGTCCTCCCAGCTGGTCGCTTCCAAGTTTTAACATTTACCGGAGCGGTTAGCTGGCACATACAGGCAGAAGATCCAGTTGCCGGGCGGCTACACCTAAGAAACATTTATCAAACCCGATAGACACGGACTTAATGTGCAGCAGAGCAGGCGCTCCAGGCGTTCCGGTCGGGTCACACACACTCGTATGCGTGCCGCCATGTGTCTTCGGTCATAAATAAATGACAAATTTTCTACACCAACCGAGCAAGCTATGGGTGGCTGAGCCACCACCAGCGAAGCGTTTTTTTTCCCCCCAGTCGAAACGCTCGACTTATTGCACCGCGTACGAACGACTTCAACGGGTGGCATCAAGCGACGAACCGAACATTTTTCCCCTTAATGGAACGAGCACGAGCACGAGCCGCAAGAGCGTAACGTTCTGGTGAAAACTAGAAAAAAAGCCAGAGGTTGAAATTGATTTTCCCTTTGCGCTTAAAGTGGTGCGCGCCGTGTGCGACGCCAGTTTTAGCGGCCGCCGTTTATGACGAACGGATTGGGTCGGCCCGGTGGCAAATGATTCATCGATCACCGTCGGCTCACGAGCGCGCGCGCCTTCGAACCTGGCTCGGCTTCCGAACGATTATGCTCACCGGATTGATTTGAGATTGAGGCGTGACCGCCCGGGTTGGCCGGTGGCAACGGTGCTCCAGGCCCCGTGACGCATTAAGTCAACCCGATCGATGGAACCGTTAATCGGTCCGGCAGCGATTGATCGAATCAATTGAATGCCATCGAGCATTTTTAGTTCGTCATTGGTTTTTTTAAAGATATTTGTCCTCAAACGAATGACGCTTTTGTTTGCGACCACTCTCGCTGCATTCGAGTCCCCATGCCTTCACTTTCCGACGGAGGGGTTCCGATCGTTTCCTTCCGATAGCTGTCGCGGGGCCTGATCGGGGACGGTCATTGAGATAAGCTTGCGCTTTACGATCGTGCAGCCCGGCTTCAGGAACAGTTTACTGTCGCCGTCCTCTCGTGGGAGGGCACGACCCAAAACCATCCGAAATGTGGGCCGCTCATGTGGGCTGCTTGCGTTCCATTCTTGCACAACGGAAGAAGAGGACACCGACCGAAACGGTATGTGTGCGTGCACGGGGTCCATGAATTTTGAAGTGAGCTTTTGGGTTGCTTCCACGGTGGAATGCACTGAAGACGCTATCACGCAGCCATTACTGCCCCCGTGGGCTTTGAAAGTGCAGCAGACGGACTCGCAAGCCGGGTGGACACAACTTTAATTACCACTTTGGCAGGGGAAAATTTGGAACGAGTTTTAATCTGCAACAGTGTAGCGACACGGCACCCGAAGACCTGTAATTTTCTCTCGCAAGTGTTGTAATTATCCGCTAAATTACTGTTAATTTAACAAATTGGGTGGTCGGGTCGTTTGCATGCCAATCGGTGAAAGAAGCTGCAAGGGCAGTAGAAAGCATCGATCAAGAACCGAAACAAAAGACGACGCGGCGAGACGTTCTGGACAAGTGCCGAGTGCCGGTGTGTGGATGAAGAATGGACGAAGAATAATCTGTTGTTCAATCAGTCAGGTCGCTGGGCGATGAGATGTTGTTTTATTTTCTTCAATCTTCATTACGACGATCGAAGTTCATTAAAGGCGTTTTTATCAACTACGTTCAAAGGTACAACAGCTTGTAATTGAAATCTGTAAGAAAATCTTCGTGTGGTTTTTAAACTTAGTTATGTGATTTCCTTTATTTTAGAGTTTTCTTTTACGTAAACACTGTGCTTACGAGCAACGGTGCACAGTTAGGCTTCTGGTTTTCAACAAACCGCATCACCTGACCTCTAATCAAGCGTGTAGACACTTGTCTCAACGAGCCATTTGCTACCGCGAGTCAAGAGCTTTGTTTTTATTGATACAACCACTAAAGAAGTTATAACAGCGGGCAACCCATAAACAACGCAACCTGCGTGCATGTAAATGAGATGTGCTGGTCGTGATAGCTCCGAGCAATCGTGTCAATAGACATGTTCACCGGCCGTCCGCCGGGCCTCTGGTGCACAGACGTGCAATGGCACATTTCTCGATTCTTGGCGCACATTGGGCCGAAGACATGGCCCGTGTCTAATAGAAGAGGGTAATTTACGACCAATGTGACGGTGATCGGCGCTAAATTATCTCTTTAGCAAACGCAGACATGCGCCGTTTAGCATTAATTGATGGGAAATTATAGGATGTTTGATTTAGCTTATGTGTATAACAATTTTGTTCAATGTTGATGCTATTTCATTGTTAACTTTGTGGTTTAAATTTAAAATACTCAATAACAATCAAATCATGCTCCATGTTAAAATTCAACCAAAAACGCTCTACTGCCCCAAACTGAATGTTACTGATGAGTTCTCTGTTCAGTAGGCTCTCCAAACCGAATCGTGACTTTGAATTAGTTTCGATTGCACTTTACGTCTTGCTCGTGCCGGCCCGGGTCGTATCACTCGAGTTCCGGAGCTTGTTTTTGTTCCTCCTCCTCCTGAGTCATTGAGTACCTATTTGAAGGCGAATATGGTTTCGCTGGCGTTCGATCGATTCGTAGACCTCGTTATTTGTGGAGCGTAATTGGTGATGATCGAGGAAAAGGTCAACATAGTAAAATAAAAAAAAAACACACGCTGTGGCGCCGAGGTTTTTCTTGTGCATCATTGTAACCTGGGCAACTGCTTGACTTCGAGCTGATTTCGACGCAATTGGTTAAGCATCTATTTAACGCGCGGGCTGTAACCGATGCCGATTAATAGCCGCACTAGAAGGGTCTCTTGATATTGAACAAATTTATCTCGATGTTCGGCATTGGATCGTGAGGAGATAATTTGACAGTAAAATATCTGGTTGGAATAGCCATCGAATCGGTCGGGTGTTGTTTGCTAAACGAACTCCGAGCGCTCGATGACTGAAAAAAATACCCAAATAATGTTTTCCTTATCCATCAACGGGCAACTTTCGGCACCAAACATTAGAAAGATCGTCAATATGAATCGAACTTCACTTTAAACCCATAACGTGCTCCACTGCACCCATGCATCGGTAATTTTCTCACACTTAGCGACACGATGATTTGTTTCCCAAAGCAAACAATGCAATGGAAAACCCCGAAGTGTTTGGGGTGAGAAGAATTTCGAGAAATAGCTAAGCATTGTCCGCGGTTCCAGTGATTTATCTGCACCCTGCAGACATTCTCCCAGCCACACGTGCATGTCGGCGTGCCAACAACGGAGCGCAGGGGAAAACGATTTGGTCCTCGATTCATCATCCGATGATGCTGTTATTGAAAATTTGCTTCATGCCGGCATGTGTGTGTGTTTTTTTTTTGGGAGATATTTCATCACGTCGATGAATGGTTGAAATATCGTATCAAGTTGTGGGATAGTTCCGATTTGAATATGCAATTGTTTGCTCGTTGCCGGCACCGTTCGTACGGATGCTTGCAGCAACAAATGCGCATGATTTTGATTTACCTCTACGTGAGCGTATTTATCAAACTCTGTTCGGGATATTATGGGATGCACGAAGTGAATATGCACATCGACAGACACGCTCAATTCATCATGGGTAAAACTCGTGAGGCTAGTTTGAAAGCCCAAATGGGTATAGCCTAATGGAAAGATCCCCAATGTAAAAAAAATATCACAGTTTCCATTTCTAGGTCACGCGATCGGCCAGCGTTACTTTTGGACGGTGTTTTTGCACACGGCCCTGTGGGTCATAAAATTGTCATTAAATTAGCACCATTTCGCATTTTGGGCCAAACCGGCTGACGTCCACCGAACTGACCTACAGCACAATAAAAAGCACTGAATGCTTTCGGGCGCTGAAAGGATGAACCGCGGGGTTTCCCATGCGCAGAAAGTGCGCTGCAGGATTAGCAAAGCGGACAGCGCTCATGCGCGGGATGAGGCGAAAAGCCAGCCAGAAGGGAGCGTGAAATCCGGTAAGCAACATTTAATGGTAGCCTAATGACTGTTAATTGTGCTTTCATGTTGGCCAACAATTAAAGTCTAGTAAAAGGAGCCATCCCATCCGCTCCCCGGGCTGAAAGGCTGACGAGGGCAAGAGTGCTCCACCGCTACAACCGATCGTGCGTGATCGTGCCGTTTCGTTTTTTCTTCTTTGCGACGACCGTCGAATGGAGAGCAAAATGTACAATTCGTAACATTGTTGCTTTCGATCGAATTGACTGCGGGTAGGAGGTTATTTATGCGACAAGTGCATGTTTTGGGTCCATTCGTTCGAGATGCTCGGATATGTGAGTGAGGTCGGTTTTCATTCTCCCCGAGCACGTGAAGTGAAAACTTTAAGGAGACAGTTTTAAGAGAAGAACAAATATTGGTAAACGCCATTATCGCTACCTTGCGCTGGAAACCGAAGCCCAACCATTTCGGAGATCGAAATCGACCTTGCAAGCATTAAATTGCAGACCCTGCCGCAGAGGTCACCCGGCGCTGTGTGGTTGTGGGGTTATCATGATTGCATGAGTGTGCTCTTGTCACGAAAGGGCATACGTTGGGCGTATATGGGGTGGCATAAATAATACAGTTCGCTCCGAAGAAGCGCTCCGGTTCGGTGCGGGTTCGTATATTAAGACATGAAGCTGCACTTACCGCAGTGATTCGGGCACGAGGTGCTTATTAAAACGCAATGGAGATTACGGAGCATTTTGACAAATAGGTTATTAAGAAATTAAAGCCCGCTGGTGTGAATGAGTTTGATTGCGGAGACTGCCGGAGCTTGTTGTTGGGAATTTTTCTTAACATTTTTAAAAGGTTTAACGAACCTTTCATTCATATATCTGTTTCCAGTCATGAGAAAACATTCGGATTGTTTGATATATTTTGTATGTACCGTATGCACATTTTCGTAATTTCAATGTTTTTTGTTAAAATTGTACAGAACTTCCGTCGTTTTGTATTCGAGACAGTTAGCAGAGTTGCTTAACTTTATTGCTTCGAATGATGTGTTGTTATTTAGTTTTTCGTGAGTTAAGTGAAATTTGTAGTTTCTTTGTGATACTAATAGCTTTCTGTTTTGCTAGGTTTTTGTTTGAGATTTGGATTTTTTATAATTATTGAACAACAAAAACTGCTAGAATTAATAAGAATAGATACGGATGCTAGAACAAGAACTGCTAGAATGAATAAGAATAGATTAAGATTAATACAAGGAATGAACTAATGAATTATAAATGAACATGTATTCCACTAGAAACGGACAGTAAAAAAGAGTAGCAAACTAACTTCCACGGGAGCAAGTTGTACTTATCATACGTTGCAATACATCAAAATTGAATTTTCCTCAATCACGGATCAGTGTAATATCTGCAGTTTTGTTGAACAATATTCAAAGAATTTAATGTTTTTAACACACAATTATATACCGCTTTACATAATCTGTTTCACTTTGAAATTATCCGAAAACTAGATGGCTGTTAATACGTTATGTTAGGATATTAACGTTATGTTAGGATGAATGGAGTGAACGGTGATTTTCATGCGGGCGGTGAAAGATAATTTATTCGTTACCAGACTAAATATTTTTCTAAATTTCCTTTCTTCACTTGTCAGGAGGAACCTTTTTGAATAATTAAGCGTTCATTATGCTATTTTGCAAGCGCATCGCTTCCAGCGCTGCCTCCCGGCTAGACTATTCTTCTATGCATAAATCCTTCGTTCGCTAAATCTTTTGACAGCCCTCTGCCAATGCAGTCCCATCCACAATTCCCACGGTCATATGCAATCGAACAATAATGGGCATGCAAAAGAGGGGAAAACTTTACTTTTGCGCGAGACAATAGCTGCACGCCCCATACCGACCGGTCCCGGTAATGCGAGGTTGAAGAGCATGCGCATCGCGTAAGCAGCAGGATAAGAAAGCGCGGGCTTGCATTTGCAGAACCGCCAGCCCCACCCAGCCCAGCGCGATTGCAACTTTTCCTACGGCAATGGCCTTTTTTTTCTTCATCTACCCGCTGCTCACCTGTCTGCGGCCCTTTCCCGACCTGCCCGGAAGGCAAAAAGCGAAGCGTGCAGTCCAACTCATCCTTAGCCGTTTCTCGCAAAACTTCTTCTCCCGTGCCGGCGTCGGTGCCGCATCGCACACCGCTGAAGACAGTAATTTGCATCTCAACGCTTCGGCCACTGTTCAAACAAATTTTGCAAAATTGATGCGATGTACTGGCTCAACAGCATGAAAACAACCAAACAAAAGCGCGTCGTTTTCGTGAAGAAAGTGCACGCCGAAGCGGTTCCGTCTATCCGTAATTAGACGTCCACGCGGGCACCGGTGGTCCGGTGGTCCAATTGACATGTCATTTGCATCATGGCCGCGGCTTGATGCGGATGCACCATCAAGCCGTTTTATCAAGATCGTCTTCAGCTCGTAACGGGCATTACCCACTTACGCGCGTTGTGACGGTGGGATAGTTTTACGATGTGTTTCGAGGCGCGTTACGATTTCGATTTCGAGCCACCTTGTGATTGCACAATTTTCGCGCTTCGGACCGGCCCGGACAAGGCTCTGCCAGATGGACGGAGAGTGGATGGCTGCGGCCATAAATTACCCTACTATTTATGTAATTACTATAGCCCGCCTTCCAGGAAGATCAAGCGTCCGGTAGTCCGATCGAAAGGGGGGAAAGAAAACGTTATTGCACGTAAAAGCGAGAAGATCACCCGGATGGCGCTTCCAATTCCGTGTTCGATATCATCTGCATGGTTATGTCGGTTTTAGAATTAAACATCGGCCGTAAAAGCAGAACCGTTTCCGTCGCGTTAGGAGGCTCTAATGCATAAATCATGCAGAAATCGGCAGGCATCGATTAAATGAGAATTAATAAACATAAATCATGGCTCCAACGAGACAGCACAGTAGGAGTGAAACAGAAATGAATGCTTCTTCAGGCAGTTCTGTTTTGGTTTTATCTGAAAAACACATTTCTTCGAGTGAGTTTTTTTAGTGATAAGCCATTAAGTCATTTTTTCAGAAAGCAGTAGTTGCTTTATTACGCCTGGTGGTGTTTATTATTTAAAAACCAATTGTTCAACGCGCAATGAATTTTAACATTAAATTATGTATTGTAAATTAAAGGTTTTGCAAGGTATCCCATTAAAAAATGTGTAAAAGCTACTCCTGAGGGTAATAACTTGTTGTAATGAAGGTTATTTATTCCAATGTCTGCAATTAAAAATTACCCTTCCAGAAATTATTCTATATATGATATAAAAACGAATTAAAACTTCAAGCCTTGTAGTAATAATTTGTCTATTCGGTCATGAACTCTCAGATTGTGCATGTTACTTGATGCCAATTTAATAAAAAACAGCTGCGGCTAACAATCCTTAAAACTTTGCCGAAAACACATTACTCCATCGATGGATGTCTCGAGCAAGACATCCAAACGGTACAAAGCATTCCCAGCTGGCCCATTAAAACAGACAAACTCAACACCGAATCTACACGTTTGATAGCCTTTCGGGTCGGGTGTCATTTTCGCCCGTTTGATAGCCATCAAATTAAAACGGTGTAATGACGGCGAAGATGTACCACGTATCACTTTCGGAAGGGTGATGCGAATGGCGCATGGCTAGCGAGTATCGTGCCCCGGTCTTCTTCGGGGACACGGTGACAATCTAACGCGCCGCGGCTGGTCAAATGTCATGTTAACCGTCGGCACAAGCCGTCAGCACATAAATGGCTAATTAGTAGTGGCTGGACGGTTGGCCCGTCGGCTGCTCATCGGCCCCGTCGGCGGTGGATGTTTATGTAAATGTCGCAAAACGGTGTGAGATTGGTGCGCCGGTGTACTGTCCCACCACGACCGGAGAGAGTGACAAGGTTTTGGAAAGGTGTTTAAAAAAGTTTGACCGAACAGCGAACGATGGTGAGCGATGGTGAGATGAGATCTTGTTTCTTTTTTTTAAGGTTAGGAAGAAATTAGTGATCAGCGAAGCTGGCCGAAGGTCACATGGAGATAGCTCATCAATTGGTTCCATTAATTTGCAGTACACTTTTCTTAGAAATCGTCCACACTCCAAGAAGACTTAAACAACTCCATCGTTAACCATTCACCTACTTATTTAAATCTCTGTCTTCTTTCATTGGAGATACTGCTTCAGTTCTTCAACAGACAGGCAGGGTAAGATTTTCCGCTTCATTCAACGTCCACAACGTCGCTGCTGGACAATATTTGTCACCCAATCTGTCCCATTCGGCGAAGTCAGCTTCAATCCCTTTAAAATGCTTTCGCTAGTGCTTTGCATACCTTCGGCCAACCGAGAGAGAGTCCGGCAACGGGCGGCCTTCAGGACGATCATTCAAACGTCCGGCGGTGAGCACCGGTTTAGTGGTGATTTAAATTCAATTAAAGCTCCTGTGCTCCTTTTTACAATTTTCCACCACCGGCCACAGCAAGCAGACCCGGCGAGCGCGCCACCGCTGCGATCCATTTGCGGTACGATGGAACTTCCGTAATTACTCACCGAGTTCGATCACTTGCGCGGCCGCTTGCACACTTGGCGAGATCTTGAAATGCCCCCTGGGAGTGTCCAGTTGCGTCCAGTGGCACGCAAACGCGACTCCGCCATACACCTCGGCTTGTAGTTGGGTCGTGTCCCCAGCCCCGAAGTACCTTCAGCGTAACCATCCCAAAACCGTAGGCCCCGTTGGAACGCGGCCCGGTGGACCGGCGAATAAGGGGCCCGCAGTAAAATACGATTGTTTATTCATCAACCAGATCCCGGACGGGGCGGAATCGCACGGCCCAGACGGTCGGACGTTTCGGCGAGGTAAATTGAAAACTCTAATTATAGCGTTGCAATAAAATATTCAATTAAAACCGATCGACGAACCGCCCGGGCCCGGGGTCGCTCCAGTTTGGGCGGTTAATCTCAGGGGAGCGGGCGTTTCTCGTAAGCGCGCCGGGTAAGGTGACGTTGCAGGAAACACTCAGTCGGTCGGTGAGTCTCGTGCGCCCAGCAAGCCCAGTAGTCGATAACACGCGGAAAAAAAGTGTCTCGGGGGGATATTTTTCTGCTAGGGTTGATAAACTTCATAGGCTGGGAGCAACATAATAAGTTGAAAATGGTTTTTATCTTCACTCGCACCACTCCTACTCTATTACCGTCGTCACAAGCGTTACAGCATGTTTTTTTTCCCCCCTGTACTGCAAAGCTGAATTCTAGACCAACGAGTGCCGGTGTGCGCGGTCGTACATTACCAACAATATCGTTTTCGTCGTCCTGAATGAAGTTTTTATGAAACCGAGATGGGTTTGGGAGGCACATCGTCAGCGAACATCGACAGCACCCCGATACTAATTGGCACCGGTACGGTGGAGAGGATTGTTTCACGGATTGCAACAAGTGGCTACAGAAGGTGTTGCCATGGGCTGGTGTGAAATAATTAGAAACAGATTAAACGGCTATCGAGTTCAATAAAAGCGTATCTAATTAAGAAGGTGTTGCCATGGGCTGGTGTGAAATAATTAGAAACAGATTAAACGGCTATCGAGTTCAATAAAAGCGTATCTAATTAATTGTTGTGTCGAGTCTGATGGACGATAAATACTACAAAGTGTGGTTGTTGCTGCTGATCGAGCAGGAAGTTTGTTTATGAAATTGTTGGGGATATTTTGTGGTGATGGCGCTCATGCGTGAAACATTCGAAAGCTTAACTATTTAATATCATGTTTTATAGTTAAATTAACACTTTGACAATCACATCAAAATGTACATGAAGATTTTTGATTATTACTGATTTTATACTGCTGGTAAGATAAAAATAAATGTTTTCGCCATCATTTGTACAAATAGAACTACGAGGTACTTGTTTTCACAATTCATACATCTTTAGATAAGACGTTTGCTCTCATTACAATCTTTAAATGTTTGTTCTCTTTGTGAAACATGTTACATTCTTAAAACGAATGAATACTTTAAAGAAATCTCCACTTTTATGCTCTATTCTACTCACAGTAACAACACCGTGGTCCATCGATGAACGAAGAACGGGTAAGAAAATGTCTAACAAGATAGCTCATCGAGCCAATCCGCCGATCTTCCGCCGTAGATTTGTCTAGCTGCGTGCCTCGCTCCTATCACGTCAATCGTTGCTTTGAGCCATCATGTTTCCAGCTCTAGCGCTCGGTGTCGGTGCGTTGGAGCATCCTCGGCTCCGTTGAAGTATTCCGTCCGTCGCCCATGGCACGAGAGAAGGAAACGAGGGTGCTCATCGACGCCTCTTTGAAGTGTTAATTTCCAGCGATGAATTGACGGCTGTGTGCCTTCCTGTCCTTCCATTCCGTTGTCGTATGCTAATTGAATTTCTTTATTTTCCCCCCGTGCACCGGTGTCGCTGTCGCCGTCACTGGTCGGTCTGGACGACGCTCAGTGGACGAGACCTGATTTGTTGTTCGCCTGTCACCTGCGTTGTGCGCTGATGCCGGGCTGATGCTGAACGGAACGGTGGCTCCGGTGGCATCCGTGACAAAACCGCTTTTTCTCAACGTCACAAAACGGCTGCTTATCGCGCGATGTACTTATGGGTAGATGCCGTTGGGTTGGGTGTGACAACAGCGAAAATTCCTCCATATAAACACATCGCAAACGATATTGCTGCTGAATGCTATCGTGAATGGAGCGAGAGTGATTGAAAAGTATTTTGCGGAAGAAATCGTGTTACAGCTGTCCTCATATTATAATTATGGCAAATATTATAATTAGCAGAGGTAAGAGTAGTTAACAATCCAATTTACAAAACATACATACTATATCCCATTTTAAATAATCGTAAATTTCAGTTCCATTGATTGTCCATCACTTCGCCATCTAGGTGGATTCCAAATATCGCTTGAAAATGAAGCGAAAACGGCGAACCCGATGGACAACCGACGCGACAAACAGTGTGAACACACCGCGAGTTCCCGTGGTAACCTTGGATGGAATGTTTGCACGGAGCTGGTTTGCTCCGGCTGCTGTCACACGTCACACCATGGTGGTGGCCCCTTTTTCACACGATCCACCCGGTGGCTGAATAAGGCTGTGGACAGGCCAGGCTGATTGCAGAGCAGCGTCGCGATCGATCCGCTCCGGTTCCAGTAGCCGATAGAACGTAGCCCCTTTTGTTGATGACTTCCCGCTGCGACGGCCAACCAAACGGACCTTTGAACTCGCAGAGAGTCTCCAAGAATCGGTGGCCGCATCATTTATCATCCAACGTTCGACGACGGTTTTTTAAGCCATCGTTACAAAGTTGCAGAAAGCTCGCTCACTTGCCCATTCTGCGTGGTGCATGCATTCCCTATTTGGACATCCACCGGTAAGTTTTTCGTTTCATGATTTATGTGCGAGTCGTTTTTGCCGAGCCTTCTTTAACTACTAGCAGACGTTGAAGAAAATGCAAGTAATCCAACATCAATGTGCGCCAGCATAAGCTTAAATCCTTTGCAAAAGATATTCGAAAGACATCTTGTTAAGAAGAAAAACCTGTAGCATTTGTTTCGCAGTGTTACATCCTGAGCATTCGGACATTAATAAGAATAAATGAGTATTAATCGGCACGCTTTCGTCGGCTTCCATGCTGCATGGAATGCATCAGAGAGATCGCTTCGATGGCATCACTAGAGCAGGATGCTAAGGTTTTCTGTTCACGTTTAAACATTAACTGCGCGCTTCGTGACCAGTAATTGAGTCGTTCAATAACTCAAACAGCTTCTACGGTAAGCTAAGCTGATCTAAATTATGATAAATACCTTATGCGCAATCGCATGCATCCTCTATGCACTCGAGCCACGACTGCTCAGTGGATCACCGTACCTGCAAGTTTTGAAGACAGGCCTGAACCCTTCTGTGTATGTCTGTGAAGC
>KZ072091.1:85001-101988 GCA_002091845.1 Anopheles cracens
TCTTGCAGTCGGAAATTGGATCGAACGCTCGGTCGGTCTCGGGACGGTCTCGAGAAAACATCGTTACCGGTTAATTACCTGCGCTGACGCACCCGCCGCACGAATCGTGGGAGATGGTGATGACCGATGGAAGGCCGACGGGCGGCGTTTGTGGGGTGGGGGGAGGGGAGGGAGCCAACGGGACGAGCGAAGATAACCGCTGATCAATTAGCGATGGAAAAATCAATTTCAACGAGCCCAATTATTTCGATTACCGCCGAAATCCTTTCGCGCAGGCAGGAAGCTAGCCCGAGCCGTTTTCGATGGCATCTCGCTTTGTTTTTCTTCGCGCGCCGGAAAGGATGAACGATTTTATTGACTACAATTTTGCGTGACGCTCGAAATAATCGAGCGAGCGCAACCGGCAAGGTTGCGGCAAGTGGAAGAAGAATGGGAAAAGCTTTCTTGTGAAAAAAAAGAATTGGAACATGATGTGCTTTTTTCTTCGGGTCGTCGGTAGCAAAACAAAAACTGGGCTCCTAAATGTGCAGGTGATGCAACCGAGCGGCAAATTGAAGCCCTTTTTTAAAAGACCGCTCCACGTGAAGGCGCCCTTAATGAGACTTTTCATAAATTATTTATAATGAATGCGCGTGATTATGGCCACCGATGGCGTTGCACCGTTGCGGTCCAGCAAATAGCGCTAATTATTGTGTCCTTGTTCTATTAGCCTTACGCATTGTTGCAGGGATTTCAATGATGGTGAAGCTGGGAAAATGTTGAAATATATATTTCATGGAAATATAAAAACGCATTGATCCTTTTTCGACAGTTTTAGTTTCGAACAATAAAAAAAAATATTTTCAGGAATAATTTTACAATTTTCATAGAACTATGATTTGTTGAAAATTAATATGAGCATTATTTGAAATGATATTTTTTGCTCGAAATTTAGGTGGCATATGTGAAAAATGTGACTCTTCTCATTGTATCTAAACATTGTTAAATCATAAAGAATTGATACAACTTTGAATGTTCTTGAAAAAGAAGGAGTGAGATTTGAAATCGTACAGAACAGCTATAATTGCTTGATGTGTAGATTTTATCTGATCTATTTGCGTGATATTTATCTAATACGTACATTTGCATCAAATGTTTACAGAAGCGTTGTTCGAATACACGTCACATAACATACTTTTTCCCCTACTAGCGTAACACGACTGCAAATTACCTTTTCCAGACAAAATTTTCCCATCGAAATGTGGTGCGACCCATCACCGTGCAATAATTGCGACCTAATGAACGTCGCTCTTTCACGAAAACGGCTCCGCTCCCATTCATCCAGCACCAGAAGGTGTCAAAATCATAGATCATAAACAGCCCCATAATGGAAGGTTCGGTGATCCCGCAGTACGAAGCAATAGCCCAATCCCAGCATCGCGTCATCGATAAAAGCGGCTGTGGATTCTCCTTCACCATCGTGCCATCGTACGAGGCCGAAACGACTGGCGAGTGCCAGCGTTAGAAGGCGGTCTGCTTAACAAGACTCATTAATCGGACAATGGGGGCCAGAGCCGTGGTTGGGGGCCGGATGAAAGCATCGTTCGGGCGACCGCAACGGGACGATCATTGCCAACCACACGCGATTAGCCACCGTGCGTGCGAGCGGCTGATCGGTGGTAATAAACATGAATTACCCAGCAATCATTTTTCCTGCACTACATTTCTCCCCGGCAGCACGGACTCTCTAGGAACTTGTGCGTGTGTGAGTGTGTTTTTTCCTCACCTAAAAGCATACGATCAGGTGATTGGGTTCTTTCTTTCAATTTTTCACCCATGTTGGATGGTTATACTGGTACTTGTTTTGTAGGTCTGCTGAGGTCATCGTTTATGTTGGGAGTTACTTTCTTAACTGCGTCCGATCATTAGCTGCGCTATTCTATTCACGCCTGACACAACCCGCACCGTTCGAGCGTAAAGAGCTGCAAAATTAATAAACTTATAATTACAATCACTTCTTTCCGCGCCGTGATAGGGTTCACTGGATCGTTTTTCCGCAAAGTTAAGACGAGCGGCAACCAGCGTAACTAGACCAACCAATCTCATAGAGTGCATCGTCAACACGTCGTAAGAAAGTGCTTGTCACAACACCTCCGATCGGCTCCAGCGTGGCCATTATGGACGATTAAGCTTGCTGTGCTGTGCTGTGTCAGTTCGAAGCGATGTCCAGCACGAACCAGATTGCGTGCTATGCTTAGGCTCACGATGCGGGCTTAAGACTAACGGTCGATGCATCCGGTTGCCTCCATCATCATCATGCTTAAGCGAATGGGCAACCCGTATCGCTTGATACGCTCGGTGCACAGGACACCATCGGCCCGATAACATAATCATGGTCAATTTAGTGGAAGATTAAGAAGAAAAACTCATTTACCGATGAGCGATAAACTGTGGAACTAAACGAGGAGAAATGTATCGATTGATGGAGATGACGTATTTTGCTTAAGCTTATTTTAGGTGAAACTTTTAAAGAAATCACTCGCTTTTTTCCAGCAGCAGGAAGATGAACCTGAGTTTAAATAACATAAATTTCATTTTAAAGCAACACTAAACCATCAATCCTGCCGCTTACAACCGCGCTTCCATCACAAACGCATCCATTTAAATGTGAGTGCATAATTACGCGAGTGCATAAATCTTATTACACAATTTAAATGGCCCACCGTAATTGAAGTGACCTTTATGTGCGAGTGCTGCTGCGCCTTTAATCTGCGGGTGCGTGACACGAACGCATCCATACTTGGCACGCTTACGCTTCACACTCTACCACGCTCTGCTCCCGAGTCGAGCGGAGGTCAGAATCGGATCCTCTATGACACACGGCAGAGCCGCGCACGGCCCGGGATCAATGGGAAAATGGCTTTAATTGTGATACGCCTCGCGTTGCGCGTGATGTAGGTCAGCGCACGTGAGCCAGAAATTCGCGTGCGATCGAACAATTAGCTCGGGTGCGAGGCGGCCACATTTTGCCCGCCGAGAGCGCGCGCAACCCTATCGAGTGCGTTGCGCACCGTTGTAACCGGAGAAGCGCCATAAATTTCGTTCTACGAATCACTAAATCTGTCAGTCCCGGGGCACGAAACCAAAAATGGCTTTAAATTCGCGGAGCCCGAGTGCGGCGGGCAGCAAAATGCTCTGCACAAGAGTTGTTTTCGGTGTACCGTTGCGCGCTAAGGGAACGCCTGACCCAGAAAGTGGACAATAAAAAATTAAAATAATATCAATCTTCACAAGATCAATTCCGGGCCTGGCTCTGGTACAACGTTCTGAGGGACGAACCATTGTGCTACATTTACATTTTTGTTGCAAACACGATCGTTTATCTGCGGCCGGTAGGAACATCGCACACCGACGACCGGTTCTGTGCCCACGGCGCGGCAGATATTCAAATCCAATGTAAATAAACATCCATTACACAACAACCAGTGTGGCGCCGGCCGTCCAAAGCCACCGAAAGGCTGCGACTTCTAAATTTGGTCAAAAAACAACAACCCACCAGCGCCTTGAGAAAAAAGCCCCCCTTGGGTCGACAAATCTTCAGCGACCGGGCGCAGACGGGTATACTTTTCCTTTCTATTGCCCCCGAAGCCTCCGCGCGGTCGGAGGCTCGCATGTGAAATGGATTCGCATCACCTCGGTACGAGCGGCCGATTGCACTGGCGCCACCGCCATTACTCATGCTCGCGGCTAAATAAAGCCCCAACGTTGGCGTCGATTTGTCGCACAGTTTAGCTGGCGACGGCGTGAAGACGCCAGATGGGTCGATCGAGAAGCGAAACGGGGATCGATCGGGTGCTAATGGCAGATGGTCAAACCATCCGGAGCTCCCCGGAGGTTCGTCGCTTTCACACCTGCTTTTTTAGTGTGAAACTTTTTGGGGAACTGTTCAATTCTTCACGCGCTCCGTACCAAATATGGGCTATTTCTCCTAATG
This sequence comes from Anopheles cracens, assembly GCA_002091845.1. Classification (NCBI taxonomy): domain Eukaryota; kingdom Metazoa; phylum Arthropoda; class Insecta; order Diptera; family Culicidae; genus Anopheles; species Anopheles cracens. The sequence continues at coordinate 88,975 of KZ072091.1, forward strand.
ACTAGCAGGTTAGCAGGCTATAATTGTGGAGCCTTGAGTGAGCTACCGCGTTTTACGCCACCCCGTACGCTGATCCGTGCTTTACACGGGGGTTCAAGAATAAACACTACTCCATTTTTGGGGGCAGCCCTAATGGAACGGTCCGAGTTTTAGGTCAAGATCGTCACTGAAATCGCTAGAATCAAATAAGGCACTGGAAGCCCGTTCGCCGAAAGCTTATCAACTCGTGGCTGGTGGTCTCCGGAGATGGTGTTTGTGCGATTCTTTGTGTTCCCCATTCTCATGCACATAAACGGTACCGAGATCGTGAGGAGCAACAAGAGTTTTTTTTATCTTGTAGATACTGTTGATCACGAGGCCAGGGACATCGCCATAGCAACGGCTCACAGCGTTTGATGTGTTTGAAGTTATTTTGTTCGGAAGACCAAAGTGTAAGCTTTGGATTAGGCGCTTGATGCGCTAAGCATGTTTTTATGTGTTTTTTTTCTTTTCCCACATGATGTTGGTTTTCTCTACGGGCAAAATGTGGGAGTGAGCTTGCACACGTTAATCCCATCTTCATCTCACTTCACTGGCACAGTGGGAAAGTTCAGGACAAACAATATGTGTTGTGTTACATTACTGGCAAGATCCACAATGATTCCAACGCTATCCTAAATAGTGAAGTTCAGATGTTGAAAACAAAAAAATGATATTTTTGTTAACTATTTAAGTGTAAGAATGGGCGAGTTTTGATCTTTGTTTCTTCAATGTGATGATGGTGTTTTAAACGCGGAAACAGAGCAGCATGAAGTGTGCGCCTTGGAATAAAAACATGGGAAAATAAACAATAAATTCAATTTCCTGCGACTCCAAACGACTAATGCATTCCACCTACGCCGAACGCTCGTACGAACACCCTTTCGGCATCGTTCGCTGCCTTTTGTGCTCCCTCACGGTTCATTCCGGTGGTCCAAACCGGGTGAAATGTTGGTGTTATTCGACCAATGAAGTAAAGCAGTACGGGACGTGTCGAGCTGTAAATTAATAAGAAATTTTATGTTTTAAAATTTGAGCGGGCTTCGCCAAAGGGAAACCTTTCTCATCCCAACATACCAACACACTCACCCGCTGCAGAAGTACATCTTAAATCCCCCACTAATTGATACCGATTGAGCGGGTGCACATTGAAATCACCCTCGAAGAACCATTTCCTGTGCTTAACCCAAAAAAAATCACTGACTAGCAAAAAAAAGCCCAAGAAAGAAATATCCTTTCGCTTGCAGAGGGAATTAAAATATCACAAAATCAGAATCTGTCGAATTTGCCAGAAGAAAAGTAAAGCAAAAGGCGTGATATTGTGGGTGAAAAGTGGAGTGCTTAATTAGTTAAATATTCCCCTGCGCATTATCCTTCGCCATCGGCGCCGATTAGTTTCGGAAGTCAATTACGATTGCGAGCGAACTTGCAGATCGTGTAAGGACGACTGGAGCGGGCAGGTCCAATCCCACCCCTACCACACACTGACGAGGTCCGCACAGCTCGTAATAAAGCCATCAATTTTAAATCCATCTTAATCGTACCGCTCAACCTGTGCGCGCTCCGAAAGTGATGTGCAGACCGTCCATACGGCTTTGTGCGAAACACAAAGCAGCTCACAGCAGTGGCAACATTACGTACGACCGGGGGTCTTTTCTGTTGCTCGCATTTGTCTCGTTTAATCGGGGCAAGTCGTTGTGCTTAATGACCAAAGCTCAGGACTTATGGTCTGTAATTGTCGACAACATTTGATTCTTTCTCGCTCGTCCCAGCCGGGTATGTTGGCGACTCGTACTGACATGTTTCGGTGGTTCCTGTCCATGTGTGTTGTTACCGGCAGTGCCTGGTGGCGAACAACGCGAAGGAACCAACCGGTGGGGAGGGAGAAAAACCGGACTAATTAAGTCATAATCAGCGAATCGGTAAATATTAATTCGTAGTTTTATCTTAACTACATTTGCACCGTTTACCGGTCTACCCGCTGTGCCGCTTGCTCATGCGGAGAAAAAGTTTGAATTTTATCGACGTGACTTAAACATTTGTTTCAAGTCCGGTAAAAGATAACTTTTTCTCAATTCAACCTTCCAGAGGCAGCACGTTTTTTACACGTCCCCGTACGGTGCAGGAATGTCTAGGCTCATGCGGACGTGTGGACATGCGCGAACTGAACGTATTTATTGTACTGATATGGATCAAACATTTAGTGCGCGTTAAAGATTAACGATTTGATAGGGTTGATATACTACGAGCACACTTTGAACGTGAGTCGCTCATGTACTACGTCACTTAAATCACATAGTATCTAAGATAATGTATATTAAACACATTGGACTAACTTTTAACTTCCAATTTTAAGTGGCTTGAAGCTCATTAGTTCATTAGTTCATTCAATTTTTAAGTTATATTAATTACATGTTTTCACATTTCCTAATGAGTGACCTATGACGCTGCCAAAACTACAATTTGATGAGATAAATTCTGATTCATCAATGAACGTGCTTTATAGAAATGATATTTCATTATGAATATTTAAATAGTAGAACTATTTTCTCACAGTAATATTTCCTTCCATTCAGAGTATAATTTCCTGCTAATAATTCAGTCCCATGATTAAAATTGATATTCTGCTCCAAAAACGAATTAAATGAAGACATTTCGCATTTCAAATGCCCGCGGGTGAACATGAAGCTAACTACTCGGCCGATGGACCATGTTCTCTCTAACGGGTACGTCGAAGTTAGCAAATAATTACTATACACGGCTGCTAGCTCTAATTTGATAGCTCTAACGAGAGTTGTAAACTGTTCCATTTAACTAAAGCATTGTAGCAAATATAATACGATTTATTTAAAAATTTCAACAACCCTACTGAAAACGACTGCGAAACGACTGTGCTTCCAAATATAGCGCACGTTGAAATATCACTCCAAGACATATACGTCCAAGACCGAAGACCTACGACATAGCATGGACGGCACGGAGAGTTCAAAGCGCTCGAAAAAAAACGATAAATCACTCAATCAAGCCCATCGTTTGAGCCTCATTTCGCAGGTTTCCGCAGCAGCGATCCCGTGGTGCGGGATGAAATTACAAAATTGAAATATCAATGACCTGCCGGTACGTTTGTTTTCCCCCATGCCGCACGCTACGATCGCCCCACGGAGCGATCGATGGATCGGTTCGATCGATGGCCAGACACGTCCGTCCAGCCGCACAAGAATGGCAAATTGAAGTTGATCTTTACCATTCAACGACCATCACGCACCGGGTCCAGAGGGGAGCGAATCCGGCCTGATCCGTATTCGGCATCGCGCTGAATGGTGTTGCGTGAAAGCCCAGATTATCGATGCTCATTCATGCGTAAATCAATTGTCAATTTGCGCGTTCCACCGATTGACCGGCGCAAGGCTGCAGATAATTGTTTCGATATGGTTGTTTTAGGCTTACGTGACGCCTGTGAACGACGTGCTCAAGACGTGCGCATACTGCTGCGGGATCGCTATGGTCTTTTTTATTATGCTTTAACTACAACAAGCCAGATGGATTTATGTGATGCTCAAGCGCTGTAGCATCAAATCGCAATTACTAATTTGTTTATAAATCCTAATGGGCCGTCAACTTTGTTTATCGAAACAGCATCAACTCAACAGGTGGCTCTTTCAACAAGGCTCGCGCGTCCGAGCGTCGCGGCGGGTCATCAATCACGCCCGATGGTGATATTTTTCACCATTAGCGTCAGTTCGAAGCAACATCATGTAAAAAGTGTTATAAATCAAACTGTATCGTATTCATTCGTACAACGTTCAAAGGTTAAACACACCGGCATCGTCGCGGGACCAGGTCCGAATCATCACGGTTTGCATCCAGTACAAAGTAGCGCGCTTCCAATATTGCAACGTCTTTAGTCCCGCACAGCGGTCCTTAAACGAGGAAGCTTTTGTGGCTCTCCCTCTCACGTCTTCAGTTACCACCAGCGTTCGGTGGCGCCTGATCGATCGTACCGCTTTCGCAAGCAACCCAACGCAACGATGGTGGCCTGAGAAATTCCTATCGGTGATATAAATAAAACGGACATCAAGCTACGCAATAAATTTGCGAACATCAACCGTGGCCAATCGTTCGCTGCCGTTCGCTGCTGTTGGTGCTGCTGTCGTTATTTTTATAGACTTGCCATTGAAATCGGCAACGGTGGATTAAAACAGTAAAATGAAGCATCACCGTTCGTCGGGTTAGTATCGGTACCTGTACGCCAATATCAAATATCGGACATTGATCACTCCGAAGCCGAACCGTTTCACCGCTGATGTTCGTCCGCGCGTGGAAATAAATCATATTTATGGAGGTGATCTGTTAACGATCGCGTTTTTCGCTGCGAACGCGTATGTGATCGTAAATATTGTATTTCGTCCGAAAAAAAAACACAACAACAAATTCGTTCCTTAAGGGGCTGCTCGCTGAAGGATGCTTGTGGTGCGTGGATCGGGGAGAAATGCTTCACTGCCAGAAAATCTAGCCAGCGCGTGGATCCAGCGTTACAAACAGGCACAACAGTTTATGGGAAACACATGACTCTATCTGCCGGTGCCGATGGCTGGCAATGTTTTATGGTTCAGCACCTGACATAAAATGAATACATCAGCATAACGTTTATCGCTGTGTACGCTTCATTTCATTAGACGTTTGCTTCACATCGCACGATGGACGTGTGGCACATATTATGGGATATAACATTTTAATAGTTTAAGATGTGAAGTTTTGTCTAGCTTAACTTTTATTGAGACTTTTGATGTGTTTCAATGTGTATTTTAAATTCTAAGGAAGATTTAAAATATCTCCTAGTTTTCAGAAGAAATCTAGAAAGAATCTTCTTGAAATATGATACTCTATCGGTTATTGTAGGTATTAGTAGCAATGGCAAGATCATTATGAATTCATTCTGAGCCATCAAGCCATCTCAAATATGAACCTGTACATGACATCTTCCAAACGAAATCGTAAGTGGTTCGTTTTTTGTTTCGCTTCTTTGAGCTGGGAATCATTTTTTTCCCCAGCCAGGATCGTTTATCATCGTGCGTTGCGTCGAGAGGCCAGAGACGAAACCAGAAGGAAAACAAAACCAAGACGGGCAGCCCTTAACAGCATAATCCTTGCAGCCTGGGCCACTTGCTCACCGCGGCGTCCCAACCACCCCAATAACGGAACGGCCTCACGGCCTCTGCAATAATCGGATATCTCGCTAGCGGAATCTCGCCCGCTCCGCACCACGAACGCCGGTCGTTTCGTGTCTGGCGGCGGCGACGGCGGCGGCACTGTGCTTTCGTGTGCTTCGCACGGATGTTGCTCTCGCAAGTTTTTCTTCACTTTGTTCGTTCGGTTGACTGGCCGCGGGTTTGCCTTATAAGGATACACGTTTACCTAATTCCAGTCCTCGGCCGGGGCGTCCCGGTGCCGGTAGGGGGGTTCGTCGCTTGGTGCGACGCGAAATTCCTTCGAATTTCTGCACAACAAGTACCGCAAGCGGCCACAGTGACGAGCCGATGGGACGTCGGTGCGGCGCAGGAAGGGACGAATATTTTCAAATCTCGTTGAGGTTTTCTTGCTTCTCCCCACCGAACTTCTCGGGCTAGCTCGGAGCTTGGAAGCGGATCGCGCGAGGGGTGGCGGTGCCAGGATCGTTTGCACATGTTTCTTATGTTTTTCCCCTTTTTCTGCTCGTAGGCTCACCGGCAAGACCTTCTTTTTGTCGATTTGGTGATTTTTGCAACGATCACCCATTTGTGTACGCGCGCTCTTGATGGTTTCGATGACCTTCCAAGGCACGCTCGTGGAGATGCTTTTTTTTGTTCTGTTTTTTTTTTGGTTCTTGTTTTTGTCCACACATCGTACCGTTTCCACTGAATGCTCACTCACGGCCGGGTCCAGCGCCCAAGCGAACGATTGCGTGATTGTCGCGTGCAGATAAGCATCGGGAATATGGGAGTTTTTTTTTTGCTGCTGTTGTCTTGATTATTTGTTAGTGAACTGATCGATCAAGATCTTGTGGCAGGCGAGCGAGCGAGCAAGCGAGCGGGCAAAGCTGTTGTCTTGATTATTTGTTAGTGAACTGATCGATCAAGATCTTGTGGCAGGCGAGCGAGCGAGCAAGCGAGCGGGCAAGCATGGCCAATAACGGTGTTCTTGTTCGATTTTCGTTGCGTTGCGGGGCGAAATGCTATGTTGCGTATGGTCAGTAATGTGGCCGAACGAGAAATCGAAGCATCGTGCCATCGTGTCCTTACGCCATCATTTTCATGAGAAGGTAAACCGGCCACATTATGCATGATGATAGAGATCGGCGAGCTCCAAACTGATACGCGAACAGGATGTTGTTTAATGTAACTTTTTAGCAAAACACCATTCGCAAGATATAGTGGGCGCCGGATCGGTCGTGGTATTTATACATATAAATGGTAATGCTTTCCAACCAATATTTTCGAACAATTTAGCAAACCTTTAATTCGCTAATTGATTGATTTGACATAATGAAGAGTTGAACATTTTTTGTTATACTTAAGAGTGTTTCAGTTTTTTTCAACATCATCTACCCTCTATCATGTCTCGTTCGATCAGCCCTCTTGCCGCACCGATCGAGTGATCGGACACCGATTCATAAATAAAATCGATTCATAAATCATAGCATGATGCTGAAGCGGCTGCAAGTGCATCCTGCACGATGCAAGCGCCTGGCGAAACCTAAAACAAAAAAGGAACGCATAGCACGCATAAAAACAATGCCCGGGCGCTGAAGCACCGCAGTACCGATGCGAACGAGATTGATGAGTCCTTCGCGCATCATCCTGCACACATAAATGCCGCCGCGCCGTGGTAATGTGTTTCGCGCATTATATGAGTTATTTTACCGTGATCCTCCCCAAATGAGCGCCCGGTGCCAATAAAAACGAAGCAGAAAAAAGAAGCAGCTTTCCAATTGCGCAGCGTGTGAATTAAATTATTGAAAATTTATCAACCTTTTCATATCTCTCGGGTGGTGGCTCTGCAGGTGTACCTGTGCTGCTGACCATTTCCGACACGTCCTGTCCTGCAATCCTGGATGGCAGAAGGACGACCCATAAACGCCGAACATTATGACGCTTGTGATCAATCTCACCGTAACCGCGTTGCGGTGCGAAATGTGGGCTGGCGCGTGATGCGGCTGATGGCTGATGGGATTTGGCCCATCTTTGTGCTGTCATATCGGTGCACGATCGGTTGGCAGCGATCGTGGAACGGGCTCATGTCTTTCTTCCTTCCCTCGGGTCATGCATTTATCACTGCGCGTAATAATTTCGCCAAAGGGCATATCGTGAATTTGTTCGAAGCGAAGAAGTGTTCCATTGCATATATTCCATTAATTCTTTCATGAAATCTTTGAATCATCTGTGGCCTCTATGAACATTTTCCTGAAGTTAATACTGGCTATAAATTTACAATGGAAGTAAACACACGTTATTAAACAGCAACAGCAACATTGAAATCAATGAAGCTGGTAAGAAATCAGATCGTAAAGGATTGCTATATCTACTTTTAGGATCCAAAAGGTCATAATAAACTTGAAACCATAACCTAATATTTTAAAGAACGGTTAGATCACGAGCAATATCTGTCAGAGAAATTGATTGCACAATCAAAATGATCACAATGTGGTTATAGGTATTTGGTTGAAAAAAGGAAGAGTAGAATAGCAGATCTAATACGCATTAAAGTAATTCAGCTACAGCGATAGAATTCTTCACACTTCATAAAACACTCAACATCGCCTCTTGGTAAGCCATCCCATTCTACCAACCTGTAATCCTTCCGAAATGGTTACGCCCCGCATGGAAATGCAACCTTCAGCCAGCCCATTTACATCACGCCAAGATATTTGTTCACCATCACCACCACCATCATAAAAAACCTTCCCCACGCGTCACCCTGAGCCGCGAAGCTTTATAACGCCCGTTAATAGGTCGATCGATTGTTTGGAAAGCTTTTTTCCATTCTCGGCACCCGGAGGCCCCAAACCCGTTAGCCGCGGGAATTGGATGGAAATTAGTTGCACTTTTATAAAGCCCACTCCATTAAGGGGAGGCGGGTGTGTAATACGCACCGGCAGCCGGCGCGCGTCACCTGCGGAAAGTTATGGAACGGTGACGATCCTGCCACGACGCGTGCCTGGCTGCTGGGCCATTATTAGCTGACCAAATTCGGCCACGCCGCGGCGAGTGGCTTCCGCGTGCGTGGAGCCCCATAAGCCCTGCCCTTATTTAGACACCTTCAAGTGCCATCGCCGTTGATGCGCCCGTGTGCGGTGGCGTAAAAGCCACCGCCTGCTGCCCCGGGTCAGTCACTTCGGGCTACTGGAAAGTGGGAAGGACTTTTGAGTTTTGGAAACCTTTTAAGCACATTCACGTTGGAAAGCAAAAAGAAAAGTCTCGCGCACTGATAATTCGTGTCGAGCATTACAAATTGCAGCCTTCCTTCCAGCGCGAGCCACCACGCGACGAATCGAACGATTCCAGTCGATATTTGATATCGGGCCGTTTTAACGTACTCGCCACGCTTTACGAGCGTTTCGCCTCTAAACTGCACAAAGCGGTGCAGCGATGCAATTTCGTGCCCGAGCGACTGAAATTGCGTACGAGATTTATTTTAATTATTCGCTGCAACCCGCCGGATCAGGTGACAGTGGAATTTTATTTGCACTTTTACCGTTCCGCTTTTTTTTTTGCCACACGGATGTGTGTGAGTTGCACGTTTATACTCACTACAATCGATTGGTCGCGTGGCACCAGGTAAACACTTTTTATGTATTTATTTTAGTCTTTAAGGTCACGATACGTCTTAAAAGTAAACGTCGATATGCAGGATTTTCTCTTGAAGTCATCAACATTTTTAAACCGTTCACTTAAGCACCCACGCACGCGTTTGCGAAAAAAAGTAAAAATAGAGAAAGTGTTTAACTTCCACTTTGATTGATTTATAAAGGACACTGCGAGAGACGGCACGACACAATCCACACGGGGACGGGTTAATCCTTCCCAAGCGAGCCTCGATCGCAAAACCGTTCTTTACACAACCTCAAAAACAAAACCTTCGTGGGGGTGTTAATGGACGGCGGGCGTCGGGCATGAAACTACACCCGCAGCACATAAAATATGACGATCGAACTGCGCCGCAAACACCAACCGTCATTTAATGCGAGCTCAGAAGCTGCGTGCGCCGCGGTTCGCGTGCCAAATATCGGTGGAATGCGGCGCGGTCAGTCGCCATAACTTTAGCCGCTTTATGGTAGCAACCGACCGAACCGCCTCACTTTAAGGCTCATGGGCGCAGCGTGAAGTTTTGGTCATCCCGCGGACCAAGGACCAAGTTTTCGGAATCGCTGGTAACATGATCGCCGGTGGAGACGTGCTCCCAGCAGGCCCACGCGATCGTATCCGGCCCAAACAAAGCCCAAAATCTGTGCCGCAAATTTAAAAAAACAGGGCGCCGAATAAAAGACACCACCAAAAGCCCCGTGCACCAAGAAGCGAAGTTTGCTCGCAAACGCAGCTGTTCTGACGAAAGTTGCCCCAGCGCGTGCATCAACTTTCTTCCCGGGCGCGCTCGCGGAGAAGAAGCCCCGGGTCACATAAATTAGCGCTCCCGAAACGTCTCAATTTAGTAACGCGCCGCAAAAGTCATGCCAATGTTCGGCCCTGTCCCAACCGGTCCAACGTCTCTCCGCGTGTGCGTGTGTGCGTGTGTGAATAATGTGAACAAATATTTTTCTGACTTTATGAATTGCTGTCCCATTCTCGGGCTGTCGTGTGGCCCGCATCCGGAGGGCTCTCGGATGGGGGCCTGCAACAGCAATGGACTCCTGAAGCTGACACGGTGAGGAGGTTGGACAATAATCGTCAACCTGGTCGACCGATTCAATAAATTACCGAACACGTCCGGTCGCTTCTTCGCGTTATGAGCAGAAAATGTAAATTGTCACATAACACTTGCCCTCGGCCGCGGGACCTGACAGGGAGACGAACAGGCCCCAGTCTCGGGGCCCGCTGACAGTGACGGGAAGGACCACCGCAACCACCGTACGGGTCCTGTGGGTCGTCTTCGTTTCATTTCGCCGTACTCGCCGGCGAGTCGGCCGGTCTACATAAATTACCCATTTTATGGACGGCGTGCCACCGAAGAAGGTGGGTAGGATGTTTCGGAGCGCATTTCCCAGTGGCAGCGCCCGCAAGGATCTCGGCGTGTTCGGTTGTTTTATTTCCCGGTTAACGTTGTTCGTCTTTTTTTTCTCTCTATCAGTTTTCGGTGCAAACGCGTAGGATTGAATTTTGATTCGGCATCGTAAAACGCAACACACCGACCTGGGGAATGTGATCTTCGGGCGTGTTTATGTAGCCTGTTTGCGGGCTAAATTTATTAATTTTATTAAGTGTTTGCTCCGAAACTGATTCGATGTCGTTATCGGTTAGGCTGTGAGGTGTTGGGGATGGTAGGTTTTAAAATAGCGATCTAATCGTGCCGGACAACTGCGCCACTGGTGAGCTTTGTGTGAGCCATTTTGAAACCCTGGGCTAGGTATGCAAAATGGGATGAAGATCTGTTTGCTAAACTTTGCGATTTCGATTGAAACGGGAGTGGCTGGTAAGAGTAAACTTTATCGTGCTATAAACATGTATTTAATGTGATCCTGATAGCTGATGGACATCGTTCTGCTCGGACGATTTTTATTCAACGCGAGATCTAAAGTAAACTATCAATCCAAAGCATACCCGCGATGGGTTGGAATCGGAAAATGGTAATAAAAATCTCTATTTCCCTCGCCAGCGTCGCGCTGGTAGAAAGTTTCGCACGAGAAAACAGAACCGTGCCGTTGGGCCCGCAGATGGTAAACATCAAAATTAATGATTATGACTTAATCATGAAATAAATTGGATTCTGGCAGCGGAAAGCAAACGGCCCGCACCCATCCTGAACTTTACGACGCATTCAAAGATACCGGTACCGATCTTGGGCCCCGTGTGCCGCACCTTATCCGACCCTTGGCTGTCACTTTACCGCGGAAACCCGCGGAACATTACCAGCGCCGTCGTGCGTGCGCGTGATTCTTCCAACCTGACGGCGGTACCGTTCGTCCGTTTACACGGCGGGTGAAATAAATTAGCTCATGCGGCACACCGAGAGGGAGAGAGCACACCGAAAAATCACATTTCCCTTTGGCCCGAAATGTGCGTGCAACTGTGCGCGACTACAATGGGCAGTGCGATCAAAACCGATGCATCTTCGCAGCTCAGCTGCAGCTCACCGCTCAACCTCTTAGGGTAGCGGAGGATGGACACCTTTTTCTTGTGCCTGTCGTTTGGTGGTAGGACTTCTGGCTTGCGTCTCGTTATCCCGGCAGTCTGCGCAAGGAAGAAGCCATTACCACTACCAGCAGGACCGGTGGAAAGTGGTCATTACTTATGCGACTCGCGAAATGCCAAACCCATAAAAATATGACCGGCCGACGAATGAAATTGATGAAATTAACATCCATCACTCATGCGGGAGGCGGTGGGGTGAGGGACGGGCGAGGGGGAGGCGGATGGAGGGAAGGGGGGGCATCCCATAAACCACTGGGACCTGAGTCGTTCGTGTTACATCGGCCGGTGGTGTGATGAGCCAATCTTTGTTTCGGCTTGGTAGCCGAAGTTGTCGTTAGTCAACCGATAAAAGGGTTGGTCCGTTCCACCTAAGGAGTTGAGGCGCATCGGACTGATGTTTCATTCAATTTGTTGGTTCTTTTTCTTGTTGTTCTTATTCTGCTTCAATACAACGATCCAAGGGGCCATCATACCTGCTGTTTCATGGCTTACTAGATGTTTCATTCCATCATAGCTGAATAGACACCTCTTCTTGGGTGAGACGATCCACATGAGATTTTCGTCCCGATCTCGGCAACTACTATCCTAGCTACCAATTATAGTGTACTCACTTATCACTCACTCGTTTTGTGTAACGTTTTCGGCATCAGGAGGTTTTTAAGGAATGAAGCTTGTAAATTATTCATTTTTATACTATTAGAGGTTATTTTTACCCTTATTTTACCATGTAAATATTCATAATACATGAGATTTTTCTTGATGATACAGTACACAAGAAATAAATACAAATTATTTCACTTTGAACGAAAATTTTTGCTATGATAGTTAAGAATTCTAATGAAAATGAAACGAAACTTCAGATTCTTCAGATTTGTTTTTCTAGAATAATGTCAATGAAACTCATAATACTCGAACCCTCATCGGTTACAATACCTGCTCCATTACCTATCTCTGTACGGCATAGCAGAAGCTACGTTTGAATCGATCACGGAGGCGCATCCCTCGAAAGTGTAAGATTGATGATGTTCAGCTGCCACGGTACGGAGTGTCTTTGTACGTTTTGTTTTTTCTTCTTTGCAATATTTTTAAGCACCCTGTCGTGCCCATGTGTTCAGCCCAGCTGTGCGTGAAAAGATTCATCGCGCACTGCGTATTGTGTCGCCGCCGGCAGAAGATCATTCTCATAATTTCAATTCCTCGGCCCTCGGTGATAATCGGGCGTTGCTGTTATGTAGAAGCTTGTTTTCACCGTCCATATCGACCAGGAGTCCCGGGGGGGTGGCGGACCGATGCCTATGCCGGCTTCTGTTGCCCGGGCCGGGCTTTTTTTTTGCGAGCCACCGTTTCGGGGCGATAAAACGGAACCGTTAAGCAGCTTTAAAGTGCGAAGATCGGCCTGTCATGTTATGGCGAGTCGTCACATCGAAGAGGCGGTCGTATGGTTGTGAAAATGATAAGTAACACACGAGAGTTGATCCATCGGTGTCTCGTTGTTGTGTCGGTTTTTTTTTGCTTTTCTCGACATTCACGCCAATGGAGGCAGGCTCGAAGCGGCCGGCGTCGATTTACGATATCAGGAAGATGGTACATTACTGGATTACTTACGGTTAGCGTA
>KZ072095.1:3794-16917 GCA_002091845.1 Anopheles cracens
TCAATCAAAGATATCCTTGGATATTTGTTTTCTGTGTGGTTTCGAGGGGCTGGGTGCAAATTTTGCAAATTACTGCCACATATCGATCGATCGGGAGCAAGAAAAAAACAACACAACACACAACACACAACCACGAGAAGAGGGAAGAAACCAACAAGCACAACTCCCGGCATCGTAGGATGCTGGTATGTTTCAAAAAAAGATTCACTTTCATTTCGTACAGCTTTGCTTTCGTTAAATTGAACGTGTTCGCGCAGTTTGGTATGTATATTAAGGGCTTACGCTTACGCTTATTCGCTTCCTTACAACAGAGAGGTGTTCTTTTCCCAGGGTTAACCTTTCGAGGGGTTCGATTAGGTGGATGCATTGTTATGCGCGGCAATGGAGAGGACTACGGATTCAGCCACCTCGGCGACCGCCGCTACCGAAATGTTGCTGCTCGCACAAAATGACACGTACTTTAGTAGGATTGTAACCCGCCTACTACGCCGTCGCCACCACCGTCAGCCTGCTGTCAGACATAGCCAAAGATACGGGAGAAGGAAACGCACTATTGCACCGCTGCAGGCAACGGTTAGGGATCTGAGACGCTGGCAACACTGCACGCAGCGGCTAGTGTTTCGACCATATCCTCCGCTAACGATGGTTTTCGGCCGGAAACCTTATCCACCGCAGATGTACGGCTAGGGAATGGAGAATTCGGCCGCTGGACACAATCTTCACAGAACATGCGAAAGAGAACTCGAGGAGGAGAAAACAGCGATAGTGACAGAAGGTTGTAGGTTGCTTCGATCGTACCAAACTGAATACGGTGGAATATTATCAAAGCGTTCCAGTGTGGAGACATTGGCAAGTTAGCACAGTACATTCAAATACATTTCACGATTTCAACCAGGACATTTGGCACTGATGAGCTGGAGATGCTTCCCTGAGGGGCAAATGATTCGTTGCAACAAAACACGACCGAGACAGACGAGAAGATAGGGCGCGTTTGGGTGTATTTTTTCGGTTTAAGTGCACACGGGGGTTGTTCGGTTGTTTGCTAACTTTGCTCATCCGATGCTAGGAGAGCATTATCGACCAAATAGAGAGTGAGAGAGAGATAGAGCGAGATAGATTTGGCGGGAGCGGAAATGTGGGTGATTTGAGTACAGGGTGTGGACGGGGGGTGGAAGAAGAACTCGCATAAGGAAGCAAAACATATCATGTTTGTCTTGAGATTTTTGTTTTTTTTTGTTGCTCTTTGATTTTGAGCTTCGAAAGGGGAGGGATCGAAAGCAAACGGGGCAAGCAACACTCACCTGACATGGTTCGTAAGATGTTCCTTCCGGGTGAACGTTTTACCGCAGTACGGACATCGGTAAGGCGATTCACCGGTGTGCTGGCGAACGTGGTTAGTCAGGTGTTCCTTGCGGGTGAAGCTCTTCGCGCAGTAGCTACACTTGAACGGAGATTCGCCCGTATGCTGACGGATGTGGTTTACTGCTTTTATTTCAAGAGGTAGAGAGACGGTGGCGAAATGGGGTTTTGGAAGAAACCAACAAGCACAACTCCCGGCATCGTAGGATGCTGGTATGTTTCAAAAAAAGATTCACTTTCATTTCGTACAGCTTTGCTTTCGTTAAATTGAACGTGTTCGCGCAGTTTGGTATGTATATTAAGGGCTTACGCTTACGCTTATTCGCTTCCTTACAACAGAGAGGTGTTCTTTTCCCAGGGTTAACCTTTCGAGGGGTTCGATTAGGTGGATGCATTGTTATGCGCGGCAATGGAGAGGACTACGGATTCAGCCACCTCGGCGACCGCCGCTACCGAAATGTTGCTGCTCGCACAAAATGACACGTACTTTAGTAGGATTGTAACCCGCCTACTACGCCGTCGCCACCACCGTCAGCCTGCTGTCAGACATAGCCAAAGATACGGGAGAAGGAAACGCACTATTGCACCGCTGCAGGCAACGGTTAGGGATCTGAGACGCTGGCAACACTGCACGCAGCGGCTAGTGTTTCGACCATATCCTCCGCTAACGATGGTTTTCGGCCGGAAACCTTATCCACCGCAGATGTACGGCTAGGGAATGGAGAATTCGGCCGCTGGACACAATCTTCACAGAACATGCGAAAGAGAACTCGAGGAGGAGAAAACAGCGATAGTGACAGAAGGTTGTAGGTTGCTTCGATCGTACCAAACTGAATACGGTGGAATATTATCAAAGCGTTCCAGTGTGGAGACATTGGCAAGTTAGCACAGTACATTCAAATACATTTCACGATTTCAACCAGGACATTTGGCACTGATGAGCTGGAGATGCTTCCCTGAGGGGCAAATGATTCGTTGCAACAAAACACGACCGAGACAGACGAGAAGATAGGGCGCGTTTGGGTGTATTTTTTCGGTTTAAGTGCACACGGGGGTTGTTCGGTTGTTTGCTAACTTTGCTCATCCGATGCTAGGAGAGCATTATCGACCAAATAGAGAGTGAGAGAGAGATAGAGCGAGATAGATTTGGCGGGAGCGGAAATGTGGGTGATTTGAGTACAGGGTGTGGACGGGGGGTGGAAGAAGAACTCGCATAAGGAAGCAAAACATATCATGTTTGTCTTGAGATTTTTGTTTTTTTTTGTTGCTCTTTGATTTTGAGCTTCGAGAGGGGAGGGATCGAAAGCAAACGGGGCAAGCAAGAGAGAGAGAGAGAGGAAGAGAGAGAGAGAAACAGCGTGAATCAATCAAAGATATCCTTGGATATTTGTTTTCTGTGTGGTTTCGAGGGGCTGGGTGCAAATTTTGCAAATTACTGCCACATATCGATCGATCGGGAGCAAGAAAAAAACAACACAACACACAACACACAACCACGAGAAGAGGGAAGAAACCAACAAGCACAACTCCCGGCATCGTAGGATGCTGGTATGTTTCAAAAAAAGATTCACTTTCATTTCGTACAGCTTTGCTTTCGTTAAATTGAACGTGTTCGCGCAGTTTGGTATGTATATTAAGGGCTTACGCTTACGCTTATTCGCTTCCTTACAACAGAGAGGTGTTCTTTTCCCAGGGTTAACCTTTCGAGGGGTTCGATTAGGTGGATGCATTGTTATGCGCGTGTCCAACACACGACACAACGACACAGATTCGCGCTCACCTCGTATGATTGGTCAAATGCTCTTTGCGTGTGAACTTCTTCTCGCAGTAAGTGCACTGAAACGGCGTTTCACCGGTGTGCAATCTGCGTGCAAGTTGATTGTAAACGTAAAGTTGATTTTTTGTTTTCGTTTCGTTGTGCGCCGTACGGAGCGTGGCCGTGGTAGGTAGCAGGTTTGAACAAAGTTGTGTTTAGGATATTTATGGATTTTTTTTGTATCAGTGGCGGCAGCACCAACAACAGCACACGTTGGAAGGGATAAAGAGAAAAAAGAAAACAACAAAATGCAACTATTAGAAACTGTCCTTTGTCCTTTGACAGATGGTGAACGTGAAGCATGACGGAAGGGCGGGCAAGAATTCTTCCGACTTGTGGAATTGGAGAATCGAACGCACTTCGAAACAAACTAGCGTGCATGAATTGTATTCCAAACATGATCGTTCAAGTGTTGAAACTATTAAAACTTCAATGCTTTGAAATCCACTTCACCACCACCTCACCCTCGTTTCTCATATGTCGCACCCTTGCCCAGGAGCCTAAGCTTCTGCCAGTAATGCTTTCCGAAATGCAAGCGTGCGAGTTCGTAGCGGAAGGGAAAATTTGGATACAGAAAAATTAAGCCGAAACAAACGAACTCGCATCAATATGTCCGGACGTTTCGCGGAGATATATCCTCCGCCGGAAACGAAAAGAAAACATGAACGGGGGGGTATGTGTGGTGGATATCCTCTCTGTTGCATAGGCACGCACGCACACGAAATAGAGTTCATGCGAATGGAAGCGCGGATTCCATCATTAAGAGCAAGAAGAAGGAAGCGAATTCTCTCACCTGACATGATTGGTAAGGTGTTCTTTTCTCGTAAACTTCTTCCCGCAGTATGTGCACTGGTAGGGTGTTTCGCCTGTGTGCAATCTGTTCGAGGAAGATACAAAGAGAGAGAGAGCAAACGGAAAAAGGTCACGGGTAGCTACCCGGAAAAATGGGAGAGGCCCGGCGCTGCCGGTCCTACTCGAAGGGAGGAGGAAAGGATGTTAAAAACTGGGAACGCTTTCCAGGCAGTTCAGCTCCGCAGATCCGGGCTGGCTGCTCCGTTGCTGTACTGCCAACGACTTCTGCTGCCGTACGTTTGCTCTCGTGTCTAACACGATATTATCCACGAGTTGCGGAGGTTAGAACCTAGAACACTCACACACACACGCGCACATTAACAACTGTTCCCTGCCGGTGGGGGTGGTGGTTCTTTCTCACTGTAACACCGTGTAGAGATCATCTGGAAATAGCAAAGCAAATGGAAACGTTAGTGAGTTAAACATAACTCTTTCCTGTGTGTGCTCCAAAACACAACAACTTACCTGGTTTAAAATATATGTTTTAATAAAACTAAATCACATCAATCGAATCTACGATTGGATGCATCGCCGACCGCTGCTGCTGCGAGGGCAACTACAGATTGCTGTCTGTTTTCTGCTAAAAACTCCCGTTTCCAAAATGGCTCGAAACACTTTGAGTGCTTTCATTGGTGTACTACTACTGCTATGCTCCTGTGCGTGCTGTTTATGGACACGCCAATGGGGGTTGATTAGATCAAAAGTAAAACTGTGAACGAGAGCAGAGAAAAAAGAGGAAAAAACGTTAGTTATTGTTGAGGAGATACCGAGAAATTTCTAACATCTTGCTTAACCTCAACAGCTGTTGAATAGATATGTATTATCCTTTTTTGATTAAAACTTCATCTTCCTGCCCAAGAAGATAAAAAGGTAATGATATGTTCGATAACATTCTCAAGAAAAAGCTATGAAAATCACGAACATTTTTTTAAATAGTTGAAATAGATAAAGTATGCAATGCACACTACAAAGCATGCAAAACATCATTTGCGAATGATTAAAGTATCAATTTTTTTTGTTGAAAGATCGAAAAACTTGACGTCTAAACCTACACAATCCGGCGATCAAGACGCTGAATAACAACTGAACTACAATAGCCACTCTCATTCCGCTGTTTCAGCAAGAATCCTTCACCAGCAGACGGATGCTTACCTGAAGGTGCGACCCCGGGGGTGGTGGGAGATGGCCTGTGCTGCCCCTACTGCTATGGGTAGCAGCAGGGCCAGACAGGTTGGTGAGGTGTGACGACCCTGTGGACAGGAAAGAAGAGGTGCAAGTTAAGTAAACACAGCCCAACACCTTCCTGCGCAACGCTCTCTCACTCACCTATTGTGGAAGGAATGATGGCGCCTTTTAAGTTCCAACACCTGCTGGTGTCGGAACTGCTGCGCCAAACGGAAAAAGGTCACGGGTAGCTACCCGGAAAAATGGGAGAGGCCCGGCGCTGCCGGTCCTACTCGAAGGGAGGAGGAAAGGATGTTAAAAACTGGGAACGCTTTCCAGGCAGTTCAGCTCCGCAGATCCGGGCTGGCTGCTCCGTTGCTGTACTGCCAACGACTTCTGCTGCCGTACGTTTGCTCTCGTGTCTAACACGATATTATCCACGAGTTGCGGAGGTTAGAACCTGCAGCACACACACACACGCGCACATTAACAACTCTTCCCTGCCGGTGGGGGTGGTGGTTCTTTCTCACTGTAACACCGTGTAGAGATCATCTGGAAATAGCAAAGCAAATGGAAACGTTAGTGAGTTAAACATAACTCTTTCCTGTGTGTGCTCCAAAACACAACAACTTACCTGGTTTAAAATATATGTTTTAATAAAACTAAATCACATCAATCGAATCTACGATTGGATGCATCGCCGACCGCTGCTGCTGCGAGGGCAACTACAGATTGCTGTCTGTTTTCTGCTAAAAACTCCCGTTTCCAAAATGGCTCGAAACACTTTGAGTGCTTTCATTGGTGTACTACTACTGCTATGCTCCTGTGCGTGCTGTTTATGGACACGCCAATGGGGGTTGATTAGATCAAAAGTAAAACTGTGAACGAGAGCAGAGAAAAAAGGGGGAAAAAACGTTAGTTATTGTTGAGGAGATACCGAGAAATTTCTAACATCTTGCTAAACCTCAACAGCTGTTGAATAGATATGTATTATCCTTTTTTGATTAAAACTTCATCTTCCTGTCCAAGAAGATAAAAAGGTCTTCTTAACAAAATCTATGAAAATAATAAACATTTTTTTAAACTAGTTAAAATAGATAACACTTGTTTTAGCTACGTTACCCGCCAATAGATGGCGCCACCGGATCGAACATTGATATGATTCATTTCACCCATGGTTGCTATGTTTATTCGGGTAAAGTATATTTGAAATTGGGTATAAGATTCTTTATAATCCCAAGACAACGACAACGAAACTCTCTTAAAAATGGCTTCGTGAATGTTTATCTAAGCCATAAGATTCTTTAATTTATTTGTGGCTTTGTGATACTTAGTCACACACCCATACAGCGGGTGAAGCGAAGAGCACACAAACACATCGATGGGCGGGAGACCACCATCGTCGTCGCCTTCTTTGCCGCGATCAATTTCAAATCGCGCGCGTGGAGAGAGAGCATGCGCGCCGCCCATCGTCTTCTCTCTCGTTCTCTTTCGTAGCCCCACCAGCAGCACTCCGATCTCCTCCTCTCTTCAGCTCCCAAGTTTGAAGGCACAGTAGGCAATGAAACGCTTGCGCATAAATTCATCAAAACCGCTTGGATAAAGGGGGAGCGCGCCCAGGCATAGGACAAGGCAGGCAAGAGAGGTTCGTCGCTTGCGTCCAACTACGCCTGAAACGCAACACCCCATCCCACCTGGCGCGGAAACGAGATAAAAAGCGATGCTTCTTGCTTCAAAAAGGGCATCGCCGGGGAAGTTGGGTGAACCGGCGAACTTATGTGCCACCGGTGGGTGTGGGGAGCCAGAAGCGGGGCAGAGAAAACACAACAACAACAAAAACCACGCGGCGCACACGGGGAGAGAAGATTATTATTGCGGTTGTGGCCGCCGCCGAGCGCGCGCGAGTTAGTCCTCAGTAAAATAACAATAAAAGTATTTTACAAGTTAAAAAATAACGCAGATATTCGAAACCAGAACCTCTTGACATGACCAAATTTCTTCCAACGAAAAAAAAGCAAGCTACATTTTGGCGCCAATTTTTAACCACCCCGATCAGCGGGAGGGAAAGCGCAAAACACCGTCAGGCGCATTACCATTTACCGGCTTCATCTCGATGGGTCCCAGCCAAATAAAGCGTGGTGGACGACCACCTCCCCCATACCATTATGCGAGACGCCCGGTGGGGTGTGGTGGTGGGTTGTTCCTCTCCCTTTCCCCCCGCCACGCCCAAATTCGCCGGTTCGCCGTCATGTCGCCGCGTTTGCCACATAGAAGGGCGGTGGGTGGTATCTTTTCCGGACGACATCACTTCTTCCCTCCAGTGCTTCCCCCCACAGCACATAAAATACATTACAGAGCACGATTTTATTTCGATTCGGTGTGCTTCCTCTGCCGCGACGCTTCTATCTCGCTCACTCTCACGAACGCGTTTCACGCTCCAAAGGACATGCCGCTCCCTCTCTTCTTCTTCGCTTCTATCCTTCGCGCCGTTGCCCGCAAACCAATACCATACTCCCCAGCATCAGGGTAATGGAACAGGGCACATATATTTTATGAACGAGACGTATTGTTCTTGCGAAACTTTATTGTTCCATTGTTTTCCAATGCTTCCCTCCTCCCCCTCTCCCGCTCCGCCCCATCTAGCAAATCACACAAACACACACACAAGTACAATCGCTCTAACACACAGAGCTGTTATTTATTGCGCTACAGTTGTGTTGGGGATTGTTTTAGTCCTGAAAGCGCGCGCGTTTGATGGGACACCGACGTATAGCTCATCAATTGATTGATTTCGCTTTGGCGTTCCTTCACACAAGCCCAGCGTGGGAAGCACTGAGAGTATAGCAGGAAGACGCCCACATTACATCACACGATATGTTAAGCTTCGCGCTCGGCTCGAAAGAACCAGTAATTCATCACAGCGGGGAGCTTGAAAATACAAAAAGGCCCCACCCCCCAGCAGGGGGTGCGTGGCGTGCGTGCGTGCGCGCGCGCGCGCGTCTCCTCCCCGTGTGCGCGCTCGCTGTGCGAAAGAGACGGAGCAACGCAGGAAGGGAAAAGAGAGACAATCAACGCTTTGTCGTCGTCGTCGTCGTGTGTCGCTGGAAGGTACATGATTACATGGAACATAAAGAAGCACTGGGGGGACGAAACACACACGCGAAACGACGACGCGACGAGTTGCAATGCATCGCACCACCGTCCAAGTCCTTCTTCCTGTTCAATTCGCAATCAACGACAGAAGAAGCTAAGAGAAGGACGAAAAAGAGAGCGTCGAGAAGATGCGCGCGCGAAAATTCGTCCGATCGAAAAATGCCGCGAAATGAAACTTACTTACTCTTACCCCACCACCACGATCTGGAAAACCGGGCACGGTATGGGTGGAGAGATGGGTTGGAGGGCAAGAAAAAGGGAGAATGCGACGGGGGAGTGGAGCATCTCCAATAAAATCGTGTGTTAAGCCGACTGCAGACGTTGTGGGGAGAGAGGGGAGGTATAGATTTTTTAATTTCCTGCCCACTCATCCCCCTATTCCACACCCCACCATAACTCCATAAACACACACACACACACACATACGAACAAAAGGCCAACAAGAGGAAAAAAAAAGCGACGAACCCGAAGAAGAACGAACGACGGGGGGCTGTGTTGGTTTCGATTTTTCTCTCTTTTCAAACACACCACGCTCGCTCTCTTTCACGCTTGCACGGCACACACTCTTACACAGCGGGAATTTTCTTTGTTTTGTATATAGCGTAGTTGTAATGTCCAAGATCACTTCGAAATAGTGAATTCAAATTTATACTAGAAACCCTTTATTGGCAGTGGAAAAAAAGTCAGTCAGCCTAGTTTGTGATAAAAAAAAAAGGAAATTAGACGACCATTTTCCAATGAAGCTTTGATTTCACTTTCATCATTTTAACAGAAGGAAAAAACCTAATTGATCAAAACGTGTAACATTTTTTTAAAAAAATCCCATTTATTTTTCATGGAATGCCTAACATTCGTTTTTCGTCTTTTTTATTTGTAGGTCCAAAAACCTTAGAAGAAAACTTTGAAATCTTCAATGCCTTCAATTACCCGCGGCGTTTAGCCTTAATTTGTACGGCACACAAAAACAGCATAACATGCATCTAATGAACCCACACACACACAGCAGACGAAAAAAAGCGCGAAAAATTAATAATTGGTTATCATCCGTTTCGATCGACCGAGAGAAACTTCACCACAGAAGAGATCTCAAGTGTGTGTGTGTGCTTCTCCGCCTATGATATGGGAGAAGAGCAGAAAGAAACAGATCACATACCGAATAAAATGATTCAACCACAATACCCGGTATGTTTATATTGATTTCGTATTTCCTGAGATGAGTTGAGAGCATCTCTCCATATTTTCCATGGAGCAATACTATACATAGTATAATATTTATGGTTTTACTAAATATAAACTGGTTGCTGATTGGCCAGCTGATGAAAATCATTTAAGTATTGTAGTCTTTATACCAGCAAGGTTTGACAAGACTCAAAGTATCAAATTCATGGTTAATTCGCATTCTAGTTGCATTACCCGTCAAGAGATGTCGCCACTCAAACATCTCGATTGGTCATTATGTATCTGTCAAGTTTCATAATTTCTATATTTTGATTATTTTCTTTGTTTTGTATATAGCGTAGTTGTAATGTCCAAGATCACTTCGAAATAGTGAATTCAAATTTATACTAGAAACCCTTTATTGGCAGTGGAAAAAAAGTCAGTCAGCCTAGTTTGTGATAAAAAATGGAAACTAGACGGCCATTTTCTAGTGAAGCTTTGATTTCACTTTCATCATTTTGACAGAAGAAAAAAACCTAATTGATCAAAACTTATAACATTTTTTTAAATTCCCAGTTATTTTTCTTGTTTCGATGTTCCGTGTTTTTTATTTGTAGGTCCAAAAATCTTAGAAGAAAACTTTGAAATCTTCAATGCCTTCTTTACCCGCGGCGTTTAGCCTTAATTTATACGCAACACAAAAACAGCATAACATGCATAGCTCCCAAGTTTGAAGGCACAGTAGGCAATGAAACGCTTGCGCATAAATTCATCAAAACCGCTTGGATAAAGGGGGAGCGCGCCCAGGCATAGGACTCTAGAAGATTTAGGAGCTCTTCTAGTTTGCTTCATTTAAGCTATTTCTCTTTCTCTTACTTCCCGCACTGGTCAAACTGGCCTGTATTGTTGTGGCTTCGAAAGCGCGGTTCTATGCAGCGGCATCATTTCCTAAGCTAGCCGCCACAGCGAAACACGTGCTCGCGAGCTTCTGGACGATGGGGCAGCTATCGCACGAGCCAGGAAAAACTGGTGATGTGCAGCACGACACGGCTCGCGGCGCTGTTGCACATCCACAAGCCGTTTTCCTGCAGACACAAGTGTGTCTGGAGGAAACAGGCATATTGAGCAGCAGCGCCAGCGTAACCATATGTGTTTTATTTGCCTTTGACATCGGGGGGAGCAACAGACTGCGGCTAAGCGCCATATACAATAGCGCACTACTACTTGCGGGAGGGAGAGCTTAGCAAAAAATCAACAGATGGTGTGTGCATTCGCAAACGAGATTGTCTCCATTTTAAAAAACATTCTTCCAGGAGATGACATCACACGGATGGTTGGCGCACCGAGACACTTAAACAAGTAGCTTCAAATACCCGGTATGTTTATATTGATTTCGTATTTCCTGAGATGAGTTGAGAGCATCTCTCCATATTTTCCATGGAGCAATACAATACATAGTATAATATTTATGGTTTTACTAAATATGAACTGGCTGCTGATTGGCCGGCTGATGAAAATCCCAAATTCGCCGGTTCGCCGTCATGTCGCCGCGTTTGCCACATAGAAGGGCGGTGGGTGGTATCTTTTCCGGACGACATCATCACCACCGCGCGGTGCGCGCCAAAGTTCGCGCGCCTTTCGGAGCACACTATCTCCCTCCGCTGTGGCGCGGCGCACACCGCACACATATACACGCGCATAATGCAAGCAAGGAAAGAGAGACTAGCAGGTAGGAAGAAAACCACCACCCTCTCCACCGCGGTATGGAAAACGCAAAACGCCGGTCCCACAAAGTCATCCCATTGCCGCACAAGGCATGATACAGGCAGGCAAGAGAGGTTCGTCGCTTGCGTCCAACTACGCCTGAAACGCAACACCCCATCCCACCTGGCGCGGAAACGAGAGAAAAAGCGATGCTTCTTGCTTCAAAAAAAGGGCATCGCCGGGGGAGTTGGGTGAACCGGCGAACTTATGTGCCACCGGTGGGTGTGGGGAGCCAGACGTGGGGCAGAGAAAACACAACAACAACAACAAAAACCACGCGGCGCACACGGGGAGAGAAGATTATTATTGCGGTTGTGGCCGCCGCCGAGCGCGCGCGAGACAACATTTCCGCCAATAGATGGCGCCACCGGATCGAACATTGATATGATTCATTTCACCCATGGTTGCTATGTTTATTCGGGTAAAGTATGTTTGACCACTATTTTAACCTATTTTCCCATCAATTTCAGTTTAATTCAATTTTGCTAAATTTGTTCAATTATGTTGCATTGATATTTGCTAATCTTGGCATCTTGGCATCTTGATTTTAAGAATTGGCCAGAAATTGAGTATAAGATGCTTTATAATCACAAGACAACGATAACGAAACTCTCTTAAAAAATGGCTTCGTGAATGTTTATCTAAGCCATAAGATTCTTTAATTTATTTGTGACTTTGTGATACTTAGTCCTCAGTAAAATAACAATAAAAGTATTTTACAAGTTAAAAAATAACGCAGATATTCGAAACCAGAACCTCTTGACAGGACCAAATTTCTTCCAACGAAAAAAACAAGCAAAACAAAAAAAGCAAGCTACATTTTGGCGCCAATTTTTAACCACCCCGATCAGCGGGAGGGAAAGCGCAAAACACCGTCAGGCGCATTACCATTTACCGGCTTCATCTCGATGGGTCCCAGCCAAATAAAGCGTGGTGGACGACCACCTCCCCCATACCATTATGCGAGACGCCCGGTGGGGTGTGGTGGTGGGTTGTTCCTCTCCCTTTCCCCCCGCCACGCCCAAATTCGCCGGTTCGCCGTCATGTCGCCGCGTTTGCCACATAGAAGGGCGGTGGGTGGTATCTTTTCCGGACGACATCATCACCACCGCGCGGTGCGCGCCAAAGTTCGCGCGCCTTACCGTGTAGAGATCATCTGGAAATAGCAAACCAAATGGAAACGTTAGTGAGTTAAACATAACTCTTTCCTGTGTGTGCTCCAAAACACAACAACTTACCTGGTTTAAAATATATGTTTTAATAAAACTAAATCACATCAATCGAATCTACGATTGGATGCATCGCCGACCGCTGCTGCTGCGAGGGCAACTACAGATTGCTGTCTGTTTTCTGCTAAAAACTCCCGTTTCCAAAATGGCTCGAAACACTTTGAGTGCTTTCATTGGTGTACTACTACTGCTATGCTCCTGTGCGTGCTGTTTATGGACACGCCAATGGGGGTTGATTAGATCAAAAGTAAAGCTGTGAACGAGAGCAGAGAAAAAAGGGGGAAAAAACGTTAGTTATTGTTGAGGAGATACCGAGAAATTTCTAACATCTTGCTAAACCTCAACAGCTGTTGAATAGATATGTATTATCCTTTTTTGATTAAAACTTCATCTTCCTGTCCAAGAAGATAAAAAGGTCTTCTTAACAAAATCTATGAAAATAATAAACATTTTTTTAAACTAGTTAAAATAGATAACACTTGTTTTAGCTACGTTACCCGCCAATAGATGGCGCCACCGGATCGAACATTGATATGATTCATTTCACCCATGGTTGCTATGTTTATTCGGGTAAAGTATATTTGAAATTGGGTATAAGATTCTTTATAATCCCAAGACAACGACAACG
>KZ072095.1:25123-39145 GCA_002091845.1 Anopheles cracens
GACGTCGCCGCCAGCCTGTTTCCCAGATAAACCGGATTAAAATCGTTTCGGTGGCGGAAAACCAGTGGTTCACGTTTTTCCTTCCAAACCTTCCAAACGCTCGGTGCGAAGTTGATCGCAGCAAGCGGGATGAGTGCGCACAGGAGGGTGGGAGCAATCCCACACCCTCACATGACAGAGAAACGAAAAAAGCCGGAACAAGACAGCGAAAAATCGAAGCAAAAATAAAATTAAACACACTTTTCTACTTTCGAAACACAGCGCGCGCCGGCAGGAGAGACGGCCGGCCTTAACTCAGGGAATCAGGCAAAAACTGGCGGTCGCATACGGGCTTACGAGCGCTGGTAAATAAGGCAGTCTCTCTCACTCGCACGTCTCGCTCCGAAACGTCAAAAACGAGCTTGTGCTGAGCTGCTGAATTGAGGCAAGGGAGAGCGGCCGCCGCCGTCGTAATGGTGGCGACGAGGATGACGATTTTTGCTTCCTAAAACGCGTGAGGCATCTTTTCGCCTGGTGCTGCGCTCGTTTTTTTTTCGTGATAAAAAAATTATCCAAACACTGATTTGGAGGGACTCTATTTGAATCTTTTTTTTTTCTTTACACGGCATTTCACAGACCCAGGCCCCACTAACGCCACTACACAGCCTGCTCCGTGCAGCGCACAATATGTCGCATACAATCACACCAACCACAGAGGAAAAGAAGCTAAGCAGATTTCTGGCAGAGCAGTAGAAAAAAAGCAAGCAGGAAGGCCCGGGAATTTGGACACCGACGTGCATTAGGGTAATAACGACGCACGGCGGGGATGGGTGGGCGGTCTTGCTCGCTCGGGAAAAAGGAAAATGATAGACAAGTGTGCCAGAAAGAAAGCAGCGAAGAAAAAAAGGTGTAAAAACAGACCAAAACACTCACATTTCAATTGCACGGTTGCCGCTGCTGCTGCTGCCCGCTGAAGCTCTTCTCTTCCTGCTTCACTGTCACGCACTACCTCGAGCGACGGGGGTTTACGGGGGTATTATGTCTCCGGGAGTATGAAAACTTTTATCGGACACAAAACTCGAGACACACACACACCCATGCAAGCAAACGCAGGCAACGAGAGTCATACGCCGTGCGCCGTTTCACCTCTATTCAGCGCATTCAGCGCCGGGCATGCTGGTGGCTGCCGAACGAACAAAAAAAGTGCCTGCTTCGATTGTGTATGTATGCGTGCAGAAGTGAAACGAGAGCTCCGCGCGTTCCTCTGTCAGCTCACTCTCAGCGGGCAGGAGAGGGAGAGAGTGGCAACGACCGCGCGGTAGCAAAACAATTCGAAGAGACAGAGAGAGAGGGAGGGAGCTCTATGGCGCTTACACACACACACACACACACTTGCAAACAACCAGAAGAGGAGAGGACGTGCGAGAGCGCTCTGCCACTCTTCTTCTATTTACAAAAAAAAACAAAGCGCCGATGACTGGCTGCGTGAAGGAATGGCTGCGTACGTGCGAAAGTGGCTGCACGGAGGTTTTTGTTGACATTATGTCACTGCCAGCGAGCCCACTCGATAAACAGATGACAATATGCGTTAGCTTTTGCAGGCGGACGCCTGCCTTTGATGTCCGGTTCTTTGCTCTTTCCAGGACATGCTCTCTCCTTCGCCTTACCCGGCCCCTTCCTTGACGAAGACGGATTGAGTTTCTGAGGGTGTGCGCGCCTGTGTATGGATACAAGCGGATAAGCCCACCCCCCTGCGTGCTGTTTATGTGTGCGGGCAGCTCCTCTCCGTCGCGCTCTCTTTCTCGCTCATGTATTGAATTTTTCGCGGGGAGCAGCTTCGACAAAATGTCGGCCGCACTGCGCACTGCCCTCTAGCACCCCCGCGCTAGTGTTGGTGACAGAAGCGAACGGGGAAGGGGCAAGCAACCAGCAAGCGCAAAAAAAAACAATCGCCAGCAACGAGGTGGCGCTAGACCATTTATTGCTCATTAATTTACCGGCCGGAACACCGCGGCCAGCCGGCGAAGGTTATCGCATTTGTTGTTGAATTTTTAATATGCCGGTCGTCGCGGGTTCAGGAGACGATTTCGTTCGTGGTGTTGTAAGCGCGCGCGTGTGTGTGTGAGGCGGGTTGGGGGAAGAGCTTCAATACGAAGCTCTGCTCCACCGCACACGCAACCTTCCTTTTTTCACCGATGTGTGTGTTTGTGTCAGTGGATCGGTGGGGGATGGAGAGGGTACCCGCACACGCACACCACGGTGCGACGCCACTCTCCTTCTTGCTCAGGCTGGTGTGCAGCGTTAACCAGAAAAAAAAACACGAAAAAAATCGCAAAATTCCTCTCAATTTCTCTCACCGGATTTCTTCTCACACATTTTTGTTTTGCTGTTAACTCTTCCTAACACCCCGCAGCAGGTAATACACAGGGACTACTTCGACCGGCCTTTTAATTTCCTTGAAGATTTATGTTTCCTTTTTCGACCGTTTCCCATCCCAAAGCAGTACCGGAATGTTTGGCTTTCTTTCGAATGTCCTTTCGGCGAGGCGATCCGAGCAGCGAAAAGGGCAACCACCTCTCGCGCTGTGGGACGCCAACCGAGGCCATTTATGCTGAGTACACACCACCAACACCACTGCCAGCACCAACACTGACCTGACCCGGCGGTAACGCTTGCGCAATTTAAATCCGACAAAACCACGTGCAGCTGACCGTTGCACAAGGAGGAGGGCAAACAAGATGAAAAAATGACATTCGCAGGAGGTAAAAGTGTCCTTTTTTCCTCTGTACACTTGCGGGCAGGATATAATTCGCCTCACGACCGCAAGAACAGAACGCAGAGAAGGACCTTCACCGCAGGAGGAGAAAGTGATTTACTTTGTAACAACCTGCTAGGAACCTTTTGTTGTGTTCTTTTTTTTCTTGCTCATTGTCTCGCTCTTTCGCTCCTTCTCCTAATATCCTTGCGATGTTTTTCTTCCGGAAGGAAAATCTTCCTTCCTCAGCATTTTCATTGCCATCTAACACACACAGACGCACAAAGCCGGCTATTGTGTGCCTCGTGAGGCACAGCTCGCTCTCAGTCTCTCTCCCTCTCTTTCGCTCGTTTTTCTCGGGCGTCTGAGTGGGCTCTTTATTACCTCCAAGAACCACCTCGCCTTGAACCGCGACCTTACCCATCGCGGAACGTCTGGTAGCGCCTGTATTCGATCGTTTCTCACTCCAAGGCGGCCGGAAAAGCCCAACCAGCTCGGGGGAAAAAGGACCAGAAATCACCAGAAATATGGCCGGCGCAGGACGCTCCCTCACGTCCCAAGTCTGGGCGAGCTTCGCGAGACTCCGGCGAGATGACTGATGGCTATGATGGTGGCCGTCGGGGATGGGTGAACTTGCCGGTACGGTTAAGGTTAGGTTAGATTTTTTGTGTTTTTTTTTATTTTTGCTGTTTTCGTGCGTTTGCCCTTGTCCCTTGCGAAAAGATTTCCCACGCGTGGGTGGAATGAACGAGCCTTTTAACCTTGTGAAGACAACGGAAATGGTAACAGTGAGGTAAGTGAAAAAAAGGACGCGTAATGTGCATCATCTGTTTGGGAGATTTGGTACCAAGACGATAATTTTACTTTTTGCTGAGGGTCATGTTTAGATGGAAATATTGCTGCGTTGATAAGATTAGTAGGCAACGTTGTGGCGTGTTACAGCATTGCTTGGATTGTCGATTGCTTTGATTCGCTTGTGCGATTAGGAGGAAAATAGTGTAGAGTTTAATACATAGAAATAATGAAATAAATTAAATTAAATAATCCTTCCCTTTTCGATGTTATGTATAATTAAACAAAAATGA
Source organism: Anopheles cracens (assembly GCA_002091845.1). Classification (NCBI taxonomy): domain Eukaryota; kingdom Metazoa; phylum Arthropoda; class Insecta; order Diptera; family Culicidae; genus Anopheles; species Anopheles cracens. The sequence continues at coordinate 28,943 of KZ072095.1, forward strand.
TTTTTCACCATATGTTAAACATTTTCATAATAAAAAAAACTTGAATCTGCCCGAACATGTATTTTTTCGCTCGCTGGGGATTACAGGGGGTGATAGAGCTACAGAGAGAAAAACATGCGTGCGTGTGTGCGCTTTGGATAAACCCCATCGAGCTGGGGTGTGAAAAAATCGATATCCTAAACGATTCACCAGCTGTTGTTGTAGACGGAGCGTGAGGCCCCGGGCGTTAACAGCTAAGAGTTGGGTGGATTAGGATTAGCGCACGAGAAAAATGTCTTCCGAACCGGTAGTGCTATAAGGAATTGGGAGGATAAAATTACTTAAATATGTTACACTAATTCGGATTGTTTTAAGGTGCTTTTGATACATTAATTGAAAAATAAATAGCATCATCCATAAAGTAGGACAAATTATATTTAATTATAATTGAAATAGCGCAGTAAGAAGTATGAATATGCAAAAGAAGCAATTTGCACTACACTAACACTGTATTAATGCTTTATTTGGTAATTTAGAACACAATTCCCACAGGGCATATCGCCATGAGATTGATCCAAGGCTATATTTCGAATAGCTAGAGATTCATGGTTGAACAAAACCCATAAGAACAGTTTTTCTTTCGATTTTCCTTTCTTTTTCCGATATAGACAACGACAACTGTTAAATTTTCATTAAAAAAAGAAATTTTGTACTTACTATTTTAATACTTCTTATGGAGAACTTTGAAAAGTTTTAGTTCTAGATGAAATCTTCATATATTTCCTTAAAATTTACTATTCATAAGTTACAGCACCCAACGAGAGATGGCGCCACTCAACCAATGTCCTAGCGTCATATATGATACATGCTATGGCTGCTGTGGATAATGTAAATCTATTATCGCTTGGGCAATTTGTAACTTATCAATAAAATAAAATGATAACGATAATTAGTATTAATGAAAAAATGAATAATTTAAGATATAATACATAATTGAGTTTAACAAAACAATGAATAAACATTATACCAACAATTCCCACGACAACGATCTTTGAGAGAATTCCATGCGAATAAGACACACTCTGTATAAGAAAATATAAATTCTTTATTTAATTTCAGGCACATTCGAGGCCCGAAAACAATATTCGTATATATTATATATATATAGTATAGACACTAACAGAATACTGCAGCGCTAGGAGGGAGATATTTACACACAGCTTGATTTGATTTAAAAGCTATAACACTAAGAAAAGATCAGGAACGTAAGGCGCAGAATGCGCTGGGCGATCGGGGAGAGAGCGGGGGCATTCTTCTACGAGGTGGCTGGGTCACCGGCATCGGGAAGGAGTCCTTGCGTCGCCGCCAGGATATCACTATTTTGTTGAATCATTTTCTTCACCTCCTTCAGCTGGTTGTACACGTTCTGTGTTTGGGTTGAAGATAGTAAAACAAAGTTAATATATAGAAAGCATTTTCCCTTCCCTCTACCAAGCCACATACCATGAAGCACATGAGTTTATACTGATTTTGGCGCACCCCATTGTCACCGTCACCCACCATCGGGATCGTCGTGGTTCCCGTCGTTACCGTCGTCGTCGCCGTCGCATTTGGTATCGCTTTGCCGGCGATCGTCTTCGACACCTCGCCGTCGGTGCTGATCTCTTCCTTCAGGTCCTCCCGGTGCTGTTTCAACTGCTCGCGTATGTCGTACAGTGCGTCCACGTACGCGCCAACGTCCTTCATGAGGAACTGTGTCTGCAGGAAGATCGTCTGCGCCTTTTTGTACCAGTCGGCTAAGCATTCCGCCTCCTGCTCCACGGCTTGCCGGACCGCATCGTTCAGCAGCGACTTGAGCCGCTTGCCCGTCTCGGCTATCTTCACCTTCTCCAGTACGTGGAACTGCTCGTCGTTGTACGTGAGCGAGCGGGTCGCCCGATCGCGCAGCATGTGCTGCCAGGAATCCCGCAACCGATCGACGAGCGATTTCGCCTTCTCGCTGTCGCGGTTCTTGTTCGGGGTGCGCAATGCCCGGTATCCCGAGTTCCACTCGCGGACGAGCGATTCCTCCTTTACGAAGCGGCCGTACAGCTGCTGGATCGGTTCTGAAACGCGCTGGAAGTCGGACTTCTGCTGCTCGTAGCTGGTGCGGATAGTAGCACCGACTTTTTGGTAAGTTTCGTGCTGTTTTTGGGGTGGAGAAAAATACGGTAAGCTTTACAGAATGTCGTTTTTTGATAGGAACTTACATTGGAGGCCGCAACTTCGAACATTTTGGAAAGCTCACAGATCAATCCTTCAATATCCTCCAGATGACGGGTTCGTCTGCAAAAAAGGAAAATAGAATAAATGTACTAATTTTCTCAATTTGTTCACTTTGCATGCCGGATCCTCCGGAGGCTTACTTAAGTAGCTTTACCAGCAACCCGGCCAAGAAGCCGGAAAATTGGTGAACCGATTTGTTCATCAGTGTGTCCAGCAAGGACATGTTCTCCACGCGACGCTTACACTCATGTCCGACGCTGCACGCCACCTTCGCCAGGCTGGCGTCGTTCTCGACCGAAATGCCGTTTGGGAATGTAGGAAACTTGGGCAGATCCCACTCCGCCGGCAGGATCACGTTGTAGTTTTCGATATTGAACAGCATCACCGGGTTGCTGGCATCGGTGGACGGATAACCGCGAGCTGAAACGAGGTGGATGCGAATAAGTTATTAGTAAAAAAGAGTGTTCAGATTTCTCGACTAAAGTAGAATATGATAAAAACGAAAAATATCATCAAAATTGTGAGATAATGTTAAATAGAATAAAAATATCAACTAGAAATGTGTGAAATAAGGAATAACTCTAATCAAAGCAAATTCATCGCTGATAAAATTGATAACCACTAGCACTAAGCTCTCTTTCTGCTTCTCTGATTCTGACGCAATAAAGATGACTGTTTCATTGTCTGGACGTATAAAAACTCAACAGTACAATCTATCTTAACACTCGTATGCCTTATCTACAGTGCAGAATACGAAACCAAGGCGCGACACACTAGTAATGCTTATTAAGCTTCTACTCACCACTCGTATTAGCGTCTACTTTGCGGGAAAACATTTCGTTGTCGAGCAGTAGCAGCTGTGACGGTTGCGGTACGTCTGTCTGCGCGACTATATGCTCCTGCAGATGCACCAGCGTCTGGTCCGGCTCCAGGTACACCTCAATCGAGGTTGCTCGGTTCACGTAAAAGATGTGCAGCACCGTTTTGTTCAGGATGTTCTGCACCTCCAGGAAGAACTTATCGAACGACCACATCCGGCCCTGGCTTTCCTCTAGCAGTCCCGCCATCAGTGGCGTCACCAGATGCTTTAGGCCCTCCTTCAGCTGACAGTGTGCCGGCAGATGCTTCGACCACTCGATCGGCCCGTTCTCACTGGTCTGCGTGCCGGAAATGACACCGGGTGCTTTCTTGGTCGTGATATGGTACATTGTTTCTTTGTTCTTGCGGCCACCGTACGGGCGGAAAGGTAGATTTCCGGTCGCTACGTGATACAGCGTGACCCCGATCGACCACAGGTCCACGTTGGCCGTGAAGCTCCGGTTGATCGACTTCCGGAGCACGGCCCGCTCGTACATGTCCGGATGCAGGTACTCCTCGGTACCGTAGAGCGACGCAAACTGCTGATTCTCACCCAGCTCACGGGCGGCACCGAAATCGGTCAGCTTGTACACGGTCTGCCCGTCCTCGGAGATGTACTTCATGATGTTGCCCGGCTTCAGATCGCGGTGCACGAGGTTGTTATCGCGCAGATGCTTCATGCCCGCCGACAGATGCTCCAGCACGAGCAGAAACTCGCGCTGCGGCAGACCGTACGTGTTTTCCGGATCGTCAAGTATGTTGAAGAGGCTGCCGCCGGTGCACAGCTCCATCACGATCACCTTCCCGCGCCCCTCTTGGTCGTCCTCGATGTCAAGTAGCTTGACAATGTTGTTGTGATTCACCTTCCGCAGCACCTCGAACTCACGCATCTGCACGTCCTGCGGGCGCATGTGGCTGAGCTGGTTGAACGTTTTCACCGCCACCGGTTCGCCATTGTGCTTGTTCACGCCCTGGAAGACGGCCCCGGTCGAACCCTTGCCCAGTACGCTGGTCGTACACCAGACGTAGTTCATCGATCCACGTAGAAACGAATTCATCGTGCTGGTGGGACGGTGAATCCCCCTCTCCGATGGTTCACACGGACAGCAAACCTTCGCTCGAAATTCCACCACACAATGGCCACAAAGCAGAACGACCGAGCTGACGCGAGTTGGTTACCGTCCGATTGGCCAGGAGCGTCCAGTTGGGCGTTTGTCGGTTGGGAGGATCTGCAGCAGCGCGGCTGGGAACGCACATCTAATGTCCGGACAATGTTGCACTTTCCTAAAAATTAGTAATCAACTGTTCCAGTGCGCACCAATAGCAAGGCTAGCACTTTTTATCTTTTTCTTCTTCTTCTTCTTCGTTTGTGTGGTTATACTCTGGTCGACCTGATGAATCCAGCTTCCTGGGCCTTCAAAGGGGAATCCGTAAGACTGAACCACTAAATTAGAGACGGGCAGTAAAGGCCATATGTCCCGATTGTTCTAGTTAACTGTTCTTTACATAGTTTAACCACTCAAAATCAACGTTTACATACTATTATCACTGTTCTGCTGATGTTTGTTGTTGTTTTTTTGTTTTTTGTTTTGGCATTTTGAAATATTCCGTATGTTTCAGCGTGTTTATCATACATACTTGACTACTCCATCCCCGAGAAGGTATGGTTGATTGATGTTTAAACCAACCGTTTCTTGTTGGGTAGGGATCTTGAAACGATCAGCCTTATACCGGGCTTAAGGTAGCGACCCAAATAGATCCCCCGCCCCATACCAAAATTGATACATCACTGGAAACCAAATTCTGCAAATGTGATGAAAATACTTACCATTCATTCAGCAGCAAATTAAAATTGTCCTATGTTTCTATTCCAATACCAATTAGCTTTGATCAAACGTAAAAAAACATTACTAACAACAATTTTGGTATGGGAGGGGGATCTATTTGGGTCGCTACCCACCAAGACAAGACAATGACAAAGAACTAAAGACAGCAGCATAAACAAACTGACAAACCACAAAAAAGAAAAACAAGAGACATGGACGCAATCGTCGTCTCTTTCACACACAGGCAGTATGCCTCTGATTGTGATTCCTAAGAGGAATCATAGGAGGATATAACCTGCCGATAAAGTTAAAAGAAGAAGAAGAAACAACAACAGTAACACAAACAGTGTAGTTTTCGGAGACAGTTTATTTAGGAGTAATTTTAACATAAAATGAATAAGTTTGTGTAAAACTACTACCCCTTCTATGCAACCGTGTACGAAGGTGTGGCATTTGCGTGTTAATTCATTATAGCTCGCTACAAGCGCCCCAATTTACAACCCCAGACATGGTGGATTAGCCCATCCTTTCATGTCGTACCGTTGATTTGTGCAACCATATTGCACCTGCCAGCTGTTTCCCTCGCCGATGCACACGTTTGCCCTTTAGATATACTTCGCCGCTACTGTGATCTTTAATCAGGGCTGGTGCAGCTGACCCGAGATGTTTTAGTAATACATTGTACAACACTGACGTCAGAGTGCCCTCGTCACCAAGACAACGGGGCTTTTCCGCCCTTGGTTTTTATGTTCCTGTTAATACAATTGGCTCACAGAGCGTGAGAGAAAAAAAACACCAACAGACGGGCCCCTACCGTGTAGCGGACATTCCTTGCGTGAAATTTCACCAAAAACCGATGGCAACTGGGCGTTCGGTGAAGGTGGCAGCGATAGCGGTGGCAGCGGGAACAACGATCGTGATAAGAAAGTAGCCTCGCGCATCCTCCCGCCCGCAGCATTATTCACCGTCGCGCTGTATTCGCTGATTCCAATCCAATTAGTGCGACCGAAAGGTTCGTGTTCGGTGTGTGCGTTTGGTGGATACCCCGTATTGTGGAGCTCTGCCCCTTGGGTGTGGTATGACTAAGAGCACCCACAAAGTAAACAGAAAAAACAGTCTATTGGAAGCTTCTCCCGGCCTGCTTTGATAATAGTATCGGTGTGTGGTTTCGGTCTACAGGCGATTGTGAAAAACGCGTATATACACAGGGGGATCAACGTGCAAACAACTCCACAAAGACGCCTAGATACGGAACGATGGAACACCATGGGACAGATTTTCATCGGAGCTCGAATTCGCTCGACTCCGACTCGAAGTCCAGTTCGCTCAACTCCAAGCACGGGATGGACACGATTGTAAGTAGAATTGACTCGTGGCTCCTGCCCGCATTTCTTGCTCATTCCGTCTTGCTATCGCTTCCAGGTGGTGAATGAGAACGGTTTTACGTACCTGTCCGGCGAGAACATGCAGGACCGGAAGAGTGACGTGTCGTACATCTGTCCGTACAGTGGGCCCGCCATCGGTACGCTCACGATCACCAACTATCGGCTGCACTTCCGCTCGCAGCCGGCCTCCGACAAGGATCCGGTCGTCGTGGTTGACTGTCCGCTCGGGGCGGTCAGTCGCATCGAGAAGGTGGGTGGCGCTAGCTCCCGTGGCGAAAACTCCTACGGCATCGACATTTTCTGCAAGGACATGCGCAACCTACGGTTCGCGCACAAACAGGAGAACCACTCCCGGCGAACCGTGTTCGAGAAGCTGCAGCTGTACGCGTTCCCGCGCGCCAACGACGGTCAGCTGTTTGCGTTCAACTACCGCGAAAAGTTCGCCGAGGACGGCTGGACGGTGTACGAGCCGGTGGCGGAGCTGCGCCGGATGGGTGTGAACAGTGCGAACAACGATACGTGGCGCATCACGCGCCTCAACGAGGGGTACGAGATCTGCGACAGCTACCCGTCCGTGTGGGCCGTCCCGAAGACGGCGAAGGACGATCTGTTGAAGCAGGTGGCCGCGTTCCGGTCGCGCAACCGGTTGCCGGTGCTCTGCTGGATCCATCCGAAGTCGCTGGCGACGATCACGCGCTGCTCGCAACCGCTGGTGGGTGTGGGCGGAAAGCGCAGCGAGGCGGACGAAACGTACGTCAATCTCATCATGGAGGCGAACGCGCAGTCGGACAAGCTGGTGATCATCGATGCGCGGCCGAGCGCGAACGCGATCGCAAACAAGGCGAAGGGCGGCGGGTACGAGTCAGAGGATGCGTACAAGAACGTGGAGCTGACGTTCCTGGACATCCACAACATACACGTGATGCGGGAGAGCCTGCGGAAGCTGAAGGAGATCTGCTTCCCGGCGAACGACGATCACAAGTGGCTGTCGGCGGTCGAGAGCACACTGTGGCTGAAGCACATCAAGTGCATTTTGGGCGGTGCGGTGCGGATTGTCGATCGGGTGAGTCGTTCGTGGTGAGACGTTATCTTGATGGATGGAACACTCACCCCAACCCGTGTGTATGAGTAATTTCTATGCTAACCGGGTGCTTTCGGTGTTCTCCTTATCGTGCAATTTAGATCGAAAATATGCGAATGTCGGTAGTGGTCCACTGTTCCGATGGGTGGGATCGTACGTCGCAGCTGACCGCGCTCTCGATGTTGCTGCTGGATCCGTACTACCGTACGCTGAAAGGATTCCAGGTGCTGATCGAGAAGGAATGGCTGAGCTTCGGACACAAGTTTGAACAGGTTGGTGTATGATAGGATTATGCTCTACACAATCCATTGCCGGTTATCTAAATCTAAAGGCATCCTAAAACTGTCCTAAATCTTTTAATCTGTGTTAAAGAATATACTTATTCGAAATTAATTAAAATTTTAGTCGGTTTTATTTTCATAAAACATGTTTTTTTCGCATTCGATTTTCACTGTATTGTTTCTTTCATCCACAGCGCATCGGACACGGTGATAACCATCACTCGGATGCGGATCGTTCGCCGGTGTTCCTGCAGTTCATCGACTGCGTGTGGCAGATATCGAAGCAGTTCCCGCACGCACTAGAATTTAACGAATACTTCCTTATCACGATCCTCGACCATCTTTACTCCTGTCGATTTGGTACCTTCCTGTACAATACCGAGCGCGAGCGGGTTGCAAATGGTGAGTGGGGACGGGCGTTCTCGTAAGAACATAAATCTATTTTGTATACATTTCTCTCCACCCGTTCCAGATCTCAAAAATCGCACCGTCTCGCTGTGGTCGTTCATCAACTCGTCGCACGAGGAGTACCGCAATCCGCTGTACGGTGGGCTCAGCAACTATCTCAGCTCGATGCCGGTGCAGACGGTGCTGCGGCCGGTCGTCAGCATGCGCCACATCCGGCTCTGGAAGGGGCTCTACTGCCGGTGGAATCCGAGCATGCGGCAGCAGGATCCGATCTACCAGCGCACGCGCGAACTGCTCGCGCTGCAGGCGGAACTGATGAAGCAGCTCGAAGATTGTCGATCGGAGCGGGTACTGAACTAGAGGCGTTAGAGCTGTGGCGACAGTAAATCAAAATAAATTCCCGCCCTTAACAAATCTTTTTGCGATGCGATGGATGGCGGAAGTATTTAGGCGAACAAAGTAACAAAACACCTGTAATGGAGGTATGTTTCTTTTATCTTCGGTTGTAAGTGAAATCAAGCAAATGCAATCGTTACGTTGGGTAGAACTAAACATGAAGAATTATTAACATTTGTTTTAGTGGTAACATTATGTACACAGCACTGTATTATTAATAAAATCAAGTATCAATTATATTGTCATTATAGTGTACATTCTAGAGAAACAGTAAAGGGATATTCAAACGCATGTTGCGTTTTATATGTAACTAAATCTGGATCAAATAATGCCACAAAGGAAGAAGTCTTTGGCTGTGTCTACATCATCGAGTGGATTGTAGATACTGTAGTGCTCTTAGTTTTATCAAGTTCCAATAGGCATGAACTGTTTGGCTATCACGCGGGATAAGCTGGATGTTTAGTTTAACCCAAACTACAAACCCTAAAGCATCTTATCCTCATCGGTAGAAACGTCAATCGGAACATCTAGAATAACTTGACTTTTAAGTAAAGATTCGTAAATTTAAAATTGGTGCAAGCTTCACTTGGACAAGCAGACTTCAAGCATCATCGTGACACCAACTGGTACATCTGTAAGATTCTGATTCTGAAAAATGTTGTAATTCCTACAATACAAACCTTGCGAACCTTTCCCAGTCCTGTAAGGAATGCGTTTACGACAGTCTTACCATTACCTCACTCCATGCAGCATCCGATTCCCATTTGCATAACATACCTCCACAAAATAAAGTACGGGAACAAATGAGTGTACGCTACCCGCCGGCGGTATCGGATGACAACGACCCCCAACGGAACGCATCTTTATTCCAAACATATAAGCAAGTCACGTCCACTTTGAAGTAGACCTACGGTATCGTGTGGTGAATGCACTTCACAAGCACGCTCGTGATATTACGTCCCATTACTTGGACACTTCCGGGATGGGGGAAAAATTTTAGAATCACTTCTCGCCGGACGCACTTTGCAATGGGAAGGAAAGCGCACCCTACAGGTCGGTGTGTTTGATTATGTTTGCCGGCTCCTGGAGGCTCTGCCGTCTCAGCAAAAGGTCACCGTTTGATTGAAGCTCGTTACTTTCGCACAAATGTTGGCGAGCGATATGTTCTGGTGGTGTTGGTGGTGATGGTGTTGGTGATGATGGTGATGGTGAGGCAGCATCCCGCGGTTGGTCCGTCGTTGGGACATTAGCCGGGGTGGGAGTTGCGGGCCGAACGCCCCACTGCTGCATGGAGCGGGTGTACGGGCTCGTTGCCTTGGCCGTCATCCGTCGCCCACCGACGGACGGCCGGTCCGGATGCGGACGATGGCCATTAGGCGTGGATTGTTGTGGTGTCCTTTTCGAGCTGTCCTCACGCGCACCGTTCGCCGCCAGCCGGAGCTCACGTACGCTGGTGTTTTCATTGCGGGCGCTTAGGCGACGCGTTGGGCGCAGGCACGGATCGCCCAGCTGGGGATGTTCGGCACCGGGCCGGTCGCTGGACGGGTCCGCTTCCGGTTCAGGGCAGGCCCAGAACGGACGGCCCGTTTGCCGCTCGTGGTGACGTTCGTCCTGCTGGCGGAACCACCTGTTGTACACCTGCAGCGGGTCGATCTGCCAGTGCTTGTGGAACGAAACCGTCCGGTGCCGGTCGAGCAGCTCCGGCGGGTAGTCGGACGGTCGGG
>KZ072095.1:39155-49284 GCA_002091845.1 Anopheles cracens
GGGCCGGACGCCCAGCCGCTGCAAGCAGGCCGCCAGGATCATGTCGTCCGGCGAGGAGACCGACGGACATTCGCACGTTTGCTGCAGTGCGTCCAGAATGGCCACGCTCAGCGCTATGCCGCCGCCTCCGGTCACGTAGTTATAGCCACCGTCCGAGCCCATCAGATGGTAGCCGTACCGTTCGCCCAGGTACAGATCCCGGCTCGGGTCGTAACAGCTCAGAAACCGCGCCAGCGACGAGGAACTGCGCGGAAAGGGACGAGACAAAACCACGGGTTTGTATTAAAAAAAAAAACGAAACGTTTCGGGTCGTTTGACTTTATGGTACGCATCGCTGGCAGGAACGCAAGTGTCCCAGGTTTGTTTAATTTGCTTGCACAAGCCGACCTTGCGGGGGGATTCATTTTGGGCACGAACGCGGAATGGCTAAGCGATATAGCACATTTGGAGCACTCTTGTCCTTTTTTTTGCTGCGTATTTGATCCTTTTTAGTCGAGACTCGAGGGTGTACCCATTACGGCACATGGATGTTAAACATAATTTGCAGTACTTGCTGATAAAATGCTTATGTCTGGGTTTGGGTTCAAATTGAAAGGTGTAAAAATGGCTCCGAAGGGAGTAAACGTTTTTTAAAACCTATGTTTATTTTATCATTACTTTCTTCCTATTAACTTCTTCACCGTTTTGCAACTGTTGAAACTGTTTTTCCAAATTTTAATAATCTCAGTGTTTTTCTTATAGAACTGTCAATGTCTTATTATGTTTTTGTTGTTGGTTTCCCTCCATATTTTTATATTCTCGATTATTTTTACTTTTTCCATATTGCGAGTGCTTTAAATGTTACTTTTATGTTTTTTTTTCAAGAATAGTATTACGTGAAGAAAAACTTGTTAACCAGTTTAATAATACTGTTCCCCGGATTAGCATTTGAACCATTAGTTATTTTCCACAAATCTTTCATTGTTTGTGGATTCCTATTTACACTTTCATTTCTTTTACACTGTTTTTTTTACTTTTACACTATTTTTTTCTTTATTATTGAATATTTTTGTATATTATAAGTTGTTTCAAACGTTTTATGTAGTCTTAGGCATAATCGCTCAACTAAAAGAGTGCAATGCAAGTGGTTTTTCCTCGTCACAAAAAAAAACAAAAAAAAACATGAACGGTTGGCACCATTCGGGGCCAGGATCGGGCTGCCCCCGGGGTGGTAAATTAAATTGTGTGACCATACTGCTACCGGAAGTCGCGCTACTGGCGCCACTATTACATACATCAAAACTGCCATCCAGCCGCATCCTTCCCGCAGGAGTGTGGGTGGAAAGAGAGGGTCCCCTGCCACACGTTGGCCAACAGACCGGTGGGCCAAAACTATCGCCGGGCGCGTGCACGTGAGGGTTGAAATGGGCTGGGCGGGTGGGCCGGCGTGTAGGTAGGTGTCAGTTTGAGTATTGCGCGTTGAATATTTCATGAGTGCCGCATTGGTCCCGGGGATCGTTTCGCTACGGACGCGCCTCAAGGCGGTGGGAGCAGACGGTTGAATTTACCGATGCCTTGAAGGATTTTTGATAAAGGATTGACTGTGGAGCCTTGCGGGGTGAGGTCGGCAAGGATTTGTGGGCTATTTCGGGAATTATGGTTTCATAAATTGACCACCTTGGGTCGGGGTTGGGTGACCGGACCCGACGGAGAGTTATCGCATGCATCATACAGAAACGCTCCAGTTCGGTTTCAGGCAGCCTGTTCCACCTGTTTGAGCAGCTGAGTTTCCTTCCGTAATGGTTCGTTTGTTATTCAATCGTCCGGGAAAAGAAGCCGATTTGCGCCTGAGTGTATGCACTAATTGTGGCTGCGTGTGACTCTCGTCGGGAATTCATCACGCAGCACGTTCGTAAATCACTCTGTCTGTCACGGAAAATGTATTCATGCTCTCCATATTTCCATACCTCTTGGATCTAATTAGATTTAACTATGTAAATGGGCACCGTTCGTTCGTTCGCTCAAATCGACAGTTAAAACAGCGTTTGGATAGTTTCTGCCGGACTCACCTGAGTATCGTGTCGTCGTCGACCAGCATGACCCAGCGTACCGCTTGCAGGCTGCTGTTGAGCCGGATCTCGTCGCCGATCAGCTGCAGTATCTCCAGCGTTTTGGAGCAGTGACCGGCACTCGAGTTGGGCACGGACGTTACGACCGTCGGTATCGAAGGGTCTGCAAGGGTTCATGATGGAGAAGACGTTCGAAAATGTTCGCTTCTTCGCATACTCACCGTCAACATCGCTAAAGTACCGCAGATGCTGCACGTACCTCGTCCAGGTGTTCTTCAGGGCGACGATACGATCCTTGTGGTACTTGTGGTACGTTTTTACTGCAAAAATGATTTGATCGACATCGGTGGGATTTTCCGTCTGGTGAGAAGCCAAAACGATATTGTTAAGCTGCTGCTGATATGTTAAACAACTCACTTGTATCGCATTTATCGCATTTAATTGCATTTAACCGCAGTGACGCCTTCATCATTGATTTTCGTGTAATACACATTGCATACTTTTAGGCTCAAATTTGCTCGAACGGCCCAGAAGTACGCAGATTGGACGTGAAACGCTTTTTCAAGCTAGTTTTGCGATTTAGTTATCCAGTTTTTAGAAAAGTTGTCAAGGATTACGCATGAAATGTGTGTTTGCATTAGTACCTTTAAATGTTTTATAGAAAAAGTAATGAAAACAACAACGAGAAGCTGTTCACAATATTTCAAGAACAGCTTCCACATGATTGGACGGTATGGAATTCGCATCTTTATCATACTCAAGAGGGGCCATTCAATTCGCCTGTGCTGAATTTGTTACCCAAATCCCGGTGGCCTCAAGCTCGAAAAAGCCCATCCAATTACAGCGTCACATTTGCTGAAACCTAGCAAGCCTCGCTAAAGCCCGACACTGAGTACAGGGAATCCTCTCATCCCAGGAGGCCTGGTCGGATTACCGTGTAACAACATTACGTCCCGGAGCCGTCACCAAGACCACCCGCTCGCCTCCCCCAACCCAACGCCGCCCGACCGTCTTCTTCGGTGTGGCTTATGTGTCAGTTAAAAAATTAACCTCCATTAGGCAAATACCACCGGCAGCTTGACGCCCCGGGTTTTCACGTACGGATTTCGCCTTTCGGTTTGTGACATTAAATAAGCTGACGCTAAATTAGCTACGTGCAGGCGCGTCCGGTGTTGAAACCACGGACAACGGTGGTGCCAGCGGGTAATCCAACTCGCTCAAGCCCTCGCCCTCGTACTCACACAGCTCGCGCGGTCCCCGTCCGGCACGGTGCGGTCCAGCCCGGACACCGGTCGGTCCGTGTCGTCGCTTCCTGTCCCGGAAGTGCCCGGTGCGGCCGCGTGAATCGCACAGCTCGGCAGGGCTTTCGCGCAGAGGTAGCGTCGCGGCTGCAGCGGAAACCCACGGCCCTGCTGCCAGACGAGCAGCGCGAACTCGTGCGCGGCGTCGATGAAGAAATCGGACAGGGTCGGGCGCCGGACGCCGGACAGCAGCCCGACCAGGTGATCCACCAGCGGCACGGTGAGGGCGACGCCGGCCCGCAGATAGGGATAGAGGAAGCCGGAGGGGTTTTTGAAAAATGCGAAATGATGAATTATGGTCGCCTCCCGATCGTACAGCGGGTAGCCGAGGAAGAGCTTCTGCATGGGGGTGGCGAGAGAAAGAGAGAAAGATGGAGGAAAAAACGGTAATGTGAGTCAACACGTGCCAACGGACACACCGGTGATGGAAGCGACGTGATCTTCTCGAGACGAGAATGCTTCCACCCGACCGGAATGGGTGGCTGTTTGGATAGGCGCTGTTCCTGAAGATAGTTGCTGTGTGGATTGATACGTACGTGGAAGATACAGAGAGAATCGATATTGATATGTGAGGAAAATTGTGAGCATAAGCCGTCGATCAGTGCTATAGGCAAATGTAACTTTTGTTTTTATTGAAAACCATAAACATCTTTGAAATTACTTAGAGCAGATATCTGACATTACTACACTAGAACCGGTAAGCCTTATTAAGACTAAACACACACATCCTAAATAGTAACCTAGCAAAGCGTTTCGATACGCGCTTTTCAGACGCAAGATTGAGCAAAACGGCGCCTGAAAGTATGCAATTTATCCATTAAAATACTTGAAAAATAAAATACAATATGGGATTATTAGCTCAATATTATGTTCTTCCGGCTGTTTAGAATAGCTCAATGATGTTTGAATTTGGCAACCTATAAATAGCGAATGCTCTAGCACTTATAACTGATTTTACGATTATTTTTTATTAGGTAGTGTTTTGCAAAACTAAATTCAAAACTCTTCGCAACAACTTATCAAAGAAAACTTGTAAACATTGGATTGTGGTTTAGATTAAATTTGATTCTCTTTCTCCTGAGTTTTCTTCCACGCACTTCTCGATCCACTTTTCCCACCCCATACAGCAGCCACTTCTGGGTTGGATGGCTCCACCGTCCAGCCGCCGGCTCGTACCTACCTCCCGGTAATCCTCGTTGGCCAAATGGTGCGCTAATAGACTCACGTTGACGTGGCTCTGCTCCTCGCACACGATCAACCAGCGGGCGGTCCGGTGCGTCGACTTCAGGATGGCCGCCCGGATGTGGCCAAGGATCGGCGTAATCGCCCAGGCACCCTCCTGCTCGGGGAAGAGCTCGTGCGTGAGAAACACACCGTCCGGCACATTGGGTGCAAAGTCCTGTGCAGGTGAAGAGAGACAGGCGGGTTGAAGTGAGCGAAGATTATCCGGAAGCAGCCGGCAGCGCAGACCGAGCAGCAGACCCAAAATCCAAAAGAAAGTGCGTGAAAAAATAATGGCAGCACGAGCTTCGAGCCCCGAACGCGACGGGAAGGATAATCAATTTTTGCATATTTCATGAACACACCGGTGCATGCATCATCAGAGGTTCGATTCCCACCGGCCGATAAATTGTGTCAAAATTCACCAGGGATAGTGGGGAAAAATGTTGGAAAACAAAACACCGCCATATAGAGTGCGGTTAAACGGGGAACGACAGACAAACAAAAAATCGCATCCTCATCCGGTAGGTAAACTCCCCCAGCGTACCCCATTGAAAAGCGACTGTGTGGGACGTGCGAGGTGGAATAAATTACCGCACTATCCCACCGGAACCCACACCGCGTTTGTTGACAAACATCCGGGTCGAAGCACTGCGGTCGCTTTCGGGAATCGCTTAAACCGCATCCCGCCCATAAAGCTCCGCCAGTGCGGGAGTGTATGATTTAAACGATCCCGATTGGGGTAAACGGGAGGGATCTCCCCGTATGTATTTGGTTACAAATTAGGAAAGAGGTTTTCGAGCGCGTGGTAAAAAAAAAACTGGTCAATTGATTTCTGTGGCAGCACTGGCTCGTTCAGCTGTGGGGCTATTTTTTCGTCCGTGGAAGTGTACGCAATTAAATTGTTGGGGGCTTTTTTTGTTGCGCCCAATGCACTTCAGCACGGTAAGGTTATCAATTTGATTGAATTGTAATTTTCGAGCTGGTGGTGGGTTGCAACAACAAAAAAAAACATATGGCGTTTACCGCGCTGAAATTCGCAGCAACAATCCATTTCATTACAACGGTTTTAATTTTCTGAGAATGTTTCAAACCTTAACAATCTGCTTGTTCTGATCACAGGTTTTGAATTCGTATGTTTTTTCACTGTAAATAGCAGGTTTGGTTATGAAATTGAACTGATATTTAACTATGTGCCACTGCGATGTTGTTGAAATTTGCATATAAATCGTATATTCAGTACATATTGCATACTTTTAGGCGTGCAATCAGTTATGTTTTCATTGAACAAGCTTTATTGATATGGTTGTCACTCGGAATGCATACTTTGAGGCGCATGCCTCTGAAATACCCTGAAATACCCCAAAAGTTATGCAATGTTTTCTCCAAAGTCACTTTTTTAACGATTTAACAACGCTTTTCTTATAGTTTTCATATACTTATGGGCTACTTAGCAAATGCCTCAGCAAAAATTTAGAAATATATATAAAAATACGATTAAAACAATATTTTTTCCGTAAGTACATGATCCCGTGAACCATTATTGGCAGCTTTAAATCAATAGTACGACCGTGTACGAAACAGCCCCACAACTCCACCGGCCGGCGGCAGAAAACTTAAAGCCCGTAAATAGTGCCATGATGTACGTGTGGGAATATTTCGGGAAAGCCATTGCTCCACTTACCTGATCCAGTTCCCGTATCTGCTCGACGATGCTTCGCCTCAGCTGCCGGGCCCGCGCTGCATTGAATTTCGCCGGCTGGCTTAGCACCAGGAACGATAATTCATGGACGGCTGTAAATAATATGCCACCGGGGCGAAATGGGGTACCGGAGTTAGGAGGAGTTTTAAATTTCCCTCGCGCGGCCCGCTGCACTTTGGTCTATGTGTTTCGGTATGGTGTGCAGAGGAGATTCCTTTGCCTTTGGGAGGATTCCTCTGCCCCGGCAGAGGAAAGAAATGGGAGTCACGGTGGCGAGAGCAAGAGAGAGAGTGAGTGTAAAGAATATAAAAATACCGAATAGTAATGCACAAATCTCGCCAGATCTAAGCGTCTTCGGTGTGAAACTGTGCCTTTCGCACTGGGATGGTTTAAAGCACCTTCACCAACACGTCGGGAGAGACGGCCATGCCACTGGACGCAAAAGGAGATTGCCATAAGCTCGAAGGAAACGATAGGAAGGAAAGGTTGAAATTTGTAAAATACTACATGATCGATCGAGATAACAGTGGCCGATCTATAATGTATCGTTATTACTGCTCCCTGGTGAGAACGTGGTGAGAACGAACCACATTGCTCTACGGAGGGTCTCTGTGGCTCGTACACTGGCCAATCAAAATTTAAATAAATAACTTCAGCTTTTAGGTAGTTCATTGGATTTGGAATGAAGAAGTAAGTCTTATTTCGACAAATATAGCGTTAATAATGTTACATGATTGAAGAAATTGCATACTTTTAGGATGAATAGCCAAAAATGATGGAAAGATCAATATATAAAAGCTATGAACATGTTTTATGTGATAGTTTGTCATACAACTGTTTCTCTCAGAAGACGGAATAGATGCGAAATATTTGGAAACAATAGAACCAATTGGCATCTAGTTGCCAATCTAGTTGCCTGTTCTGTTCTAGTTAGTACTTAATTTGCAAAGTAAGCTATGCAGTTTGCATATATTTAGGCTGATATGAATTTTTACGCCACGATGTATGCAATTTACAAAGTATTTTTTTGTTGCGAGTAGTTTTCTTTTGTTTTTAACTCTTAGCTGGATGTTTACATGGCCAGAGGTAACGATTCGTTGAAATAATTACTTCGGAAACATCTGTTTCTACTCGCTCATTGCAGTGTAACCACATTCACTTTCTGGAACAGCTGAGACTCGTGAAACACTCACAAAAAAACACACACACACACACACACACACACACAAGAAGACAACCCTTTAAATCTTCCTGATACACCGGAAAAGTTTCGGATTTTACTGCCCGCGTCGCATTAGCGTCGTAAGTTTCGATGCGAAAAGTTGACCGAGGGAAATCGCTTTACCGCTGCACAAAATTCGATAAAAGTGCAATAGCGCTCGGGTGTAACTCCGATTGCGCTTACGGCTGTGTGAACTGTCCAAACCGTGCTTTTTTTTATAATGCATGTGCACGCCCCAGAACGAACGGGGCGACGGTACCATATGTGCCCTCCGGGTTGGAAAATGGTTGTTAAAGTTGCGATTATAACTATTGCCGAAGCTGTTTCGCTTACGGGGAGAAGAGAGTTTCCGGAGGCTAATTCTCATCTGTGCGTGTGTGTGTGTTTATAAGGGCAAGCTGAAAGTTGGTAGCCGGGACAACAAAACACATATACATACGCCACATTCAGACTAATTGTGGTTGACTTCTAGCGCCCGGGTTTGGTACCGGTAAAGCGCTGTTGGCACACTTCATTTACATTTGACTGCAGAATGAAGTTGAAAACTTTTGGCCCCGGACAGAACTAATGCAGTCGGGGCTGTTTATTTAAATTGGTTCTATCCGACTAGTTGAAGTTGCCGTGCTCGCTGTAGGTGAATGCACCGGGCTGGAAGATGATTGTTGTTCGAAAATAGCAGAAAGTGTACTTAATTAGTGTATGCTAGTTTCGGTTTGCGTTTATCGTTAACTAAGCGCCCACCGGAGTTCGAGCAGGGTTGCATTCTGTAATATGCTTTACTATCCTTTCAATATTTAATAGAGAAATCTGCAATTTGCCTCAAAATAAGAAGTAAATTGCATACATTTGGGCTGTTTGTAGAGATTTTCGCCTAAAAGTATGCAATGTGCATTAAAGCATCGTTTTGTTGACTACATATTATCGATTTATCAGGCGATTTAGTAAACATTTCACGCAAAACAATTTTATCTACATCAAATCGAATGAAGGAAAAAAATGCTGTGAATGCTTCATTCATCACGAGCTCAAAACGAGCCATCAGCAGTGTTTGATTGTGTCCTATCATGTTGGAACTTCCTATTGGGCAACAGATAAATAATGCACACATTCGCACTGCGTATAGCTTTCCTTCGCCAACGTCAGTGTTTGTACAGCCCTACAGCAGACGCTTGCATACCTGCAGGTGCGGAACAAACCAGGTTGTCGATAAAGCTAATTCCCTGTCAGGAGAAACGTTCGGCACACATGACGGTGGGAGACCGGGCGAAGCGTGTGGTGAATGAACGGAACCGAAATTAGTGCAAATTAATATCGATAAAATTATGCTTCGCTGATTGAGCTACGATAGAAAAGATGGGATTAATCCGATTTATCTCTATTCAAAATTGCATACTATAAGGCGGGTTTCTCTAAGTTTTAAAGTGAGAAGTGTGAGACTGTGAGCTTACGGTGATCTACTTGATTTACTTGAAAACGTGATCAAAGAACAAACGACTTAAAATAAACCTCATTAGTTGCTGTCTTCGTATAATACCAGAGCAAGAGCCGCTTGAAGTAATCAACTTCCACACGCAAACGTTCCATAAACACAGGGTCCCGGTTCTGGTGAGCAAATCAGACCTCAACGAACCTAGTTTATGCTGCATTTTCCCCTTTTCCTTTCAATAAAAATAGAATAGCGAGTGTGCAACAAAATTGCAAACAGTATTGCCAGTGACAACACGAATCGGCTGAGCATCGCGAAGTTGCACCAGCGTTTGCTACGTGGAAGGGGACACACCGTGGCAAAATTGTGAAAATGATACCCGATAGTTTCGGTTATCGTTTCAGGCATCGGATCCTGGCTCGTTCGCGTAGGTTTGCGAAGCATCGCGTGGGAAAAAGACACCCACCGCCACCACCACCACCACCACCATCAGCCGTGCGCCGTGGGTATCAATTTTCATTCAAACTTTAAATTATTGCAATTCGAGCAAGTCCGGATTAACGTGCCACTTTTGGCACCGTTCGAGGATATTCACGTCTCGTTCTGCTCTCGTTTCGGATCGATGGTTCGACTTGTGTGTGTGCGTTTGCGCTTGGTAGGTGAAGCGTAGTAATGCCGCACCAAACTCATCTTTTACATGGTGTTCTAGCTCATCTGCCGCCCGATCGTGCAGCGTACAAGATAAGAGAAGCCAATCGAGTTAGCTTCATTACGGCAAGATGCTGCGTTTTCCACTATCTTTCCCCGAAACGTGCAGCACCAGGAAAACAGGAGCACACAGACACACCACGCGCTTTGGTGGAAATTCATGACGTCCGTGTTTACTGCAACAATGGAAACACAAGACACGCTTATCGCTGCCGAGAAAGGCGTACCTTCCCCCCCGAAAGCGGCCTCATTATCACTCCGCATGCAACAAGCAGCAAACCGAACAGGGACCGTATCTTGCCGGCATTATCTCTAATTCGGGCTACCGGGACACAATGGCTGGGGGTTTCGGGGAATTATTCAACGCAAAGCTGTGTGCAACACGCTTCCTCGTCAGGTTTTCAAACCGAAACCCCGTTCCAGAGGTTGTCCCAACGGCAGGGATAATGGCCGTGCCTGGAAGCGGAAAAACCAGAACGTCAACCGGGGACGAGTTAAGGT
>KZ072095.1:80527-93970 GCA_002091845.1 Anopheles cracens
GCGGCGATATCGAAAAGTATCGAACATTATGCTGTTTGTTCGAGGTTATAGCGAAATGAAAAGTGAACTGCAGTTGCATGCACCAGCCGCACACAATGCAACGAAGGCAGGTTTATGGTTGAGTGATTTAAAGCAATCATAATATTATAATACCCCAACGGTGGAGAAGAAATAAAAAAACACCGAAAATAACCCATTTTTCTACGACGAATGTGAAGTGTGCCTAATAAAACATGTTACCATAAAGTTGCATCGGCTGGTCCGGCAAACTTTGCCGGTTTGCAAAATATTGCCCGCATGCACCGGTCGCAACAATAAAGGCAAACATAACGTGAACCATTAAAATAATAGGGCTACACGAAGCTTTTCTGCCGTCTGCCGATACCGCGCTGTGTTTTACCTGGTTCCAGGGGGTGGGTGGGCTGAGCTGTTTATTTTAACTGCCATTGCCGATGCAACCGATGCACCGATGGAGGCAAACGGCGCATGGATGTTTGTGTGCGGGGAAATGGTAAAGTTTTAATGAAACGAAAATGCCACCACAAAAGGACAAAGTTTGGCACTAATAAAGGAATCCGAGTCGCAAGCAAACCGGAAGTTTTGGAACTGTTTTCGCACGAAATGTTGGGCAAACAGGGCGGTCGTGTTGGCTCCTACATATGGCTGTGCAGAGTACGGTTTATGTTTGTTTATTTAACGTTATGCAGTTTCGGTGTGATATAGAAATGTTTGCCAGGTGGATAGTTTTACGTTTTTCGTTCACATTGACGCTGGGAGAATAATAGTTGAATAACAAACGTTCGAATATTTTTGGAAAAGTATTGTGGAACTATGATGCCATATTTGAAGTCTTGTGTTATAGTTTATATCGCACAGAAGGTATGCTCTCTCCCCTTATAGGAAGTGACCTCGCTAAGATATTTTGCTGGAATCTCAATCTGTTTGTTTCCTGCCGCATTTTACTTCTAGTTATAGCGTATCTAATATTGTTTCATAGCTGATATGGAAACTGTTTGCACACTTCCGTGCTTTCCAGGAAATTGAGGTTATCATTCTTTTTTTTTTCTTTATTCAGTTCTCAAGTTTGCGACTGTTTGTGGTTTTGTCATCAAAACCGGATGAAAGCTTTCTGATACAAGATACACTCTTGAGCAGACAACAATGTAAGTGCTGAGTAATATAATTTCAAATGAGTTTTGCAGTCTCAACAGTTTGAACATAATATATATTTATATAAATATATTTATTTTAGTCCAAAAATGATCGAGGTGAATTCTACAAATTAAAAATGGGGAAAAGAAGTAAAATACATAAAACGAAATAAAATACATTCCAATTCATCAAATTGTGAAACAATAGAAATAATTTTAATAGTAAAAAGATAAAAGCAGCATGAAAAAATGCAATAAATATATATTTATATAAATTCGCTTACTATTCCTCATACTCATTTACACACATTTGTTCACAGCTCAATAAATGCACGTCACGTGCAGTGGCCGGAAAACTTTTCCCAAAAATACACCCACCCAAAGTGAGCCCGCCATCATGGGAAACCGTAAGCCTTTGGCGTCCGTCATGTAGGGCCAAAGTTTTCCGTTCATGCCAATTTTCCACACCGCGCTCTATTGTGATTTTAGCCGGCAACGTTTTGACGCGTTTGCACTGCTCGTTTCACTCACACTGTTCCCCCGGTGGCTACAGTCGATCAAACATCGTCCCAAAGCCACACGGTGGCGCACCGGTTTCGTGTTTAATTTCAGATATTTACACACTCAACTCTCGCCTCATCGCCTTCAACTTTTATTTCCATTTTCCCGGCCCAAAAAGAAGCCTTCCCGAGTGCAAGACGTAGTGAGCAAAATAGGAACCATGACTCAAACATCGCGCCGTGAGTGTTCCATTCCATTATCATGCCGCGCCGGGAAGCTACGGCTTCTCGTTGGGATGGATTTTTTTCACGAGGGCCGCGTTCTTAAGGAAAGGTGAGCAAACAACAAAAAAAAGAAGAAGGACGATGCAAGTGAAACATAAATCAACGGCTTAATGGACGGGCGGAGGGGGCGGAACACTGAGGACGTGAATGACGCGGTTAGAAAGCGAGCTCGAGCGCTCGAAAGGTGAGCCAGAATTTTCGGTAAAGGGTGCTTCTTTTGTGTGTGCGCTCACTACGGCTACTTTACGTAATGGTTGCGCATGGAAGTAAGTGAATGAAGTTTTTTTTTCGTCACTTTATTGATTTTTGTTGGAAAACGTTAAGTGGTTGTGATGGTGTACCATTAATAATGTTACGTTGAAGTTTCTTGGAGTTGTTACAATTATTTCATATTCCAATACTCTTCTGAATGTTTCTGAATAGACTATAGGGAAACAAAAACTTCAAAAACTTCTTCTGGATACAACTGACGCAATCAAACAGTTAAAGAAATTAATCGCTTTTATCGATCACCGCCCAAGTACGCGATAAGCGACTCCAGCAAATGATCCTGACAAGCTTAACCTCATCTCCAACTCGTACCGCCGACCCCGGCGAGCAGTCTTGATGATGTTATCCAAACAAATCCACTTAACCGACCTCCCTCAGGGGCGGGCATCGTCTCCCGAACTTGTTCTCCGCGCACTGGCACTGCGAAGTCGATGACAAACTTCCACCCAATTGTCTCCACTCAGTGATTTATTGCTTTATGTTGTGAAAATGGCTGACGGCACGAAGTTCGGCGTCGCAGGTCGTTCGGCAGCATCCGTGCACCGGGCGGGGGAGGGAAACGAAAATCGGTAAATAATTAACTGCGAAAAGTTGAGCCGAGGTGTATGTGAGTCAGGACCCCATCCGTGCAACGGTGACGCAAGGCGTTGAATAAATTATCATCGACTGCCCGACGGCAAGCGTTTCCAGCGAGTTTGGTGGAGCGTGTGTGTGTGGGTGTACTTTCCCGCCCAAGGAAAACCCTCCCGTCGTAAGTAAACGCAAGGCACGTGCAGGACGCGATCACGCGATTCGTGGAAACTTTCGCCAAAGCGACGGCCACTTAAACGGGATCGATTTGATGAAGATCACCCGCGCGTTCGGTTTACGGATTCGGATTCGGCAGCATATTGCCGGTTGCTCTCTCTCTCTCTCTCTTTCGAAGCGATAAGGACAGCTTTAGGCGCACCGTGATGAAGTTGCAGTCGCTGGGCGAGGGAAAACTTTTGCATTTTACACCGAGAACACCGGTGCGGGCTTGTTTGGTGCATCCGCTTCGGTCGAGCGTGCGGACCGGGACCCGGCACCTTTCGTCCGTAGAAGGGAACGTCTGTTGTTGCCCTTTTCACACGGCTTCTCCCTCGGGTGTGGGCGGCGAGAGCGGGACGGGGCACGAAAGTTTATGCGTTCGGTTGGGAAATAATTTACTTAAAGAGCCTTCATTAGTGAACGCCCGAGTGTGGACAAAGTTTGGTGCGAAAAGTGGAAAGTAAGTTATGCTGGTGCTTTTCGTTTGCTCTGGCAGGAGCTGCAGTTTTTTCGCTTTTTTTTGTTGTTGCCGCACACTTACACTCTTGCTTGACTTTTGATTTTATCGTGCGGGAAATTCAAGAGGATTTGTGTTTTATAGAGATCATCCTAGGGTATGATTAGAAATGCCTTACATTTACTAAGTAGAGCGTTTTTGTACGATGTTGCATATGAAGTGGAGTGTAAAGGTGTCTTTTTGAAACATTCGTTTACGATATTCGATATTCGAAACAAGATATCCGTTTGTTTTTTCGCCGTACTGATGAATAGAGTGATAATAAATCATATTATTTTTATTATTTTCAGCAAAATTTGGTAACTTTAAACAGCATTTTCCTTTCCGTTTGTGTTTCATCTTAGATTCAACTCATTTATAATACTATATGCGATTATTGCGAGACATATTGATTATAAGTTAAAGGAAATCGCGTCTGTCAAATATCAAAGATGCCAGCTTCCGCCTAAAAGTATGCAATCGGCACATCGCCTTCATTTTAAAAGTGCTTCATACA
The DNA here is from genome assembly GCA_002091845.1 of Anopheles cracens. Taxonomy (NCBI): domain Eukaryota; kingdom Metazoa; phylum Arthropoda; class Insecta; order Diptera; family Culicidae; genus Anopheles; species Anopheles cracens. The sequence goes on from KZ072095.1 coordinate 84,536, forward strand.
TATTTTTCACAACATTTATACATATTGCTGCTCAGACAAACAAACAAAATTTGCAATAAAATTATTACAATAAGAATGCGGATATTTTTTCGTACTCTCACAAAAAAACGTAAAATAAGAGTAGGTAATTTTTAAATTCGTAGCTTTCAGGCCCTCTTACGACTTATATCATGATTCATACACCATCACGTAGATACAATACACATCATTAACATAAATAACTACTACATTCGTACAACCTATATTCGCGTCCTCCCGTTTCGTACCATTCCGGCAGCCATTTTCGCGGCAAAAGCATTGAAAACTATCCAACGGGGAGACACGTTTCGAAATCAAACCATCAAACTATCCGCTCGATTCTCTCCTCCACTCCACGCACCATGAGCAATGTGGACAAAGTCGCCAAATTACCTCCATCACCGAACAATGCCATCCCGGAGCCGGGAGGGTGTCTTAATTCGGCCGTTAATATTCCGCGACCGTGGCCGCGCACGGGCACATACCAGCCGGCTCGAATCGAGCCAACTGGTACAGCGTATGACAGCCGTAAAAAGCCGCTGGTGATTGTAAAAGCAAACAAACACTCCGGTACACCGCTCCATATTCACGGACTGCAATGGACTCGGAAATGATTTGCTCCGATCTCGGGGGCTCCGGACGGGCAAAATGCAAAATCAATCACTCACTTCACGCCAAATCCTCTTAATCGATCCCCTGGTTGGGATGAAAACCGACCAAGAAAAACAACCCAGCGTTGCAAGATGTTGCGCAGCCTGTCGCGATTAATGAGCGCAAACTGCGCCGTGTAACGACGACATACATATCCAGCTGGCGGATGTAAATCCATCCAATCGCGGCGATGCTCATTTGCATAGGCACGGTGTGCCGATGGCGCCCTACGAAACGGCAAGTAATAAGGTATTAAGCGAAGGCGAAACGGGCTCGCAGCGCATAACTCTCATTTGCATCTGGCGCGTTTTTCGATGCGCAGTGTCCTTTGCGCGCAATGTTTGATCCTTGTTTCGTTCGTTGATGATGATGATGAGGCTGCAAATTGTTGTGCGCACACATAAACCGTGCGCAAGGGTGTCCCGCTTTCGGCGGAAGATATTGACACGGTATCGGCGAAATGAAGATAAACTATCAGCCGGGCTCGGAAAACCCTTTTTACCCACCGGGTTGCGGGTTGGGTCGGGCACAAATTATGAAAGGTGACACGACGGGGCCGAGCGAGAGGGGTTGCTGTGTTTTCCCGGCTTTCCAGCGTATTTGCCTGCATCTGCACATTCCCCAAATTCGCCGAAATCCGAGCACGAACAGGAGCTTATCGCCTGCCGCAGGGCCGCAGAAGGGGAAATATGCAAAATTATGCTAATTTCTCTTGTTCATTTATGTTTGCGTATTTTTTGCGTGCGTGTGTGTGTGTGTCCTTGTGTGTAGTACATTTTTCGCGCACCGCACACACCTTCGTGCAAACTTTTGTCCTCATCACGGAACTGGGACGATGATGGCGGTGGTAGCAATATTTAAATCGGATTTTTGATAACAAACCGAAGCCCTAGAGGGGGCAGAGAAAAAATCGTTTGTCCCGCTGGGATAACGATGACGCTGCTGCTTCTGCTAGCGGGCATACTAACACCGGCGCACAATGTGAGCACAAAATTTAAATAAACGATTATTCGTCCTTTTTTCCTCGCTTTGGTTGGTTCGGCAACAGCATCACCGTGGGTCGAAAAATTAATAAACGCAAAACGCAACAGTGTACGCGCACGCGAAAACAAAAAAAAAACGGGATAACCGTTAGCGGTTTGTACCCGTTCCCGGTCCGTCACAGCGCAAATGTGCCGATCGATGCGTTTTTTCGTTCCCATTTGCATCCTCGGATGGAAAGGCCTCCCCACCAAGCAAAAAAAAAGGATGAACGCGGGAATTTATGAAGCAAAAGTAATTAAACCGTGTGTTTGCATCATTTATTTAACGGTTAAGGAAGCGCGCGATGAGCAAGGCACTTCACACGCACACAGCTCCGGGCATATCCTTTGCGGTGATGACGCGGATGCGCTTCTGGGATTCGGTATCGAAATGGATTGATGCGTTTTTTTGTTGTTGATGCGTTGCTGCTTCTTCTGTTCTCTCCGCGGCCGGAGAGCAGATCTGCTCTCGTGCTTTTGAGCCGAAAAGGACGAGAAAAATCGTTACGTCCTCCGGCAGGTACGCAGTGAAGGGTTTCTGCTCGGTACCCTTTTGCTTTGGCGCTCGAAAAGTTTGGGAAAAAACGGCCGTTTTCCGAAACCCGGTCGTTTCGGTTTTCGTGCAAGATGCAGTACGGGGTGTTGTGTTTTTTTTTCTCTCTCTCTCTTTCCAAATTGTTGCTCTAATGTGAGACAAAGATAATAACTATTTGAATATAGCTTTTTTGTTTTCTCCGCGTGAAGGTTTTATACAACATTTTTTTCCCCAAGATTCGTTTTGTTTTGTCGGCAGTTGTTGCAGCGCAATTGAAAATACGCCGACTTACAGAAAGGGTGCGATTTTGCGATGGGAAGAAAGGGGTATCTCCGCTTTCTTGGTGCCCTGTTTTGTAAATACGGTTTAAAGGTGCGCTGTTGGCTTTTTTTTTGAGGAATTTCTCCCCCCCCCTCCCCCGAAGGGTGGCCATTTGGTGTTGCGTTGTGCAGCGCTTCGAAAGAAGGTTATTGGAATGGAATAAAATTTAAATTAAAAACGATACGAAAACGCACCACGATACACGGTGACCATGGACACAGCGTGGTGGGAGGGGGCGGGAATGGGGGGGTGTTGCAGACTAAAACTAATAAAAATAATGGTCATCCGATTGGAACGCAAAAAATCACTGTAACACAGTGTAGCAACGCACGTTCCGGTGCTGAAACGTTGGGGCGATAATTTATGCAAAACTTTTTCACAGCCTAACGTGAGGCGAAAATTCCGAAAAAAACACACACACGCGCACCCGAACATTGTCACAGTATTTATGGACAAAATGGTAAATAACCGGCCGATAAATATGGTATTAAAAACAATTGAATTCGAATACAATGAAACAATTAAAATGCGCATGCTAAAGCCCTTCGATCGGCCTGTGTCGATTGAAGGAGGAGGGGGGGGGGGGGCTGGGTGGAGAATGATTTTTCGTTTCATTCTCGACATGTATGTGTATGTGTTTGATTATTGCGCAGCGTCCGCCGGTAGGTCATTATTGGGCGGAAAAGGGAGAAAACAAAATGTTATTTTCTATCGGGGGGGGGGGGGGGGGGGTGGCTGGGTGGAGAATGATTTTTCGTTTCATTCTCGACATGTATGTGTATGTGTTTGATTATTGCGCAGCGTCCGCCGGTAGGTCATTATTGGGCGGAAAAGGGAGAAAACAAAATGTTATTTTCTATCACCGATAGAAGTGCGTTTTGCATAGAATTATCGTTTGCAAGTATTAGCGCAGAGCTGTGAAAAGGCTCTATACAGCACACATTAAAGCCTTTTCGCTTCACACCAAAAGTCCGTGACGCGATCGTCGCAGAACCGTCTCGTCGCAAGGTCAACCGAAATTCTCAACTTTCACCCCAATTTCAAATCTTGAAAAATTCTCGCAAAAAAAACATTGACACTTTTTTTTTATTTACCTGACGTCCCTAAATACGTTAAAATTCGTGAACCCATGACTCCTGTGAAACCTTTCGAGCCCCGTCCTGTCCTGAGTGATCGGATCGAGTTTCAGGCTCGCCGAGTTCCGAGCGGAAGGAGCGAAAAAAAAGACAATTAATGATAAGACGGGGAAAAAATGATCATTAGAGGGTCAAGGTGAGATTTGAGACGTACGCAGGCAATAATTCTTTCCCCGTCCGGGCAACGGAGGGATCGTCGGTTGGCAGCGAGTTTGTTCATTAGCACCTCGGGGATAGCTGGAAAATGAGGCGATAGGTTTTGTGCAGATTTATACGTTTGGAAATAAAATAAAATCACGCAATAAAGTGTTTTTTTTTATTTTCTGGTATTGAAAAAAGAAGCTTTCTATCAAGCTGTAAAACTAGAGTTAAATAAAGTTAGTTAGTTAGACAAATACTAGAGTTAAATGTTTGAATTTGATAGTAAATTCGTTGATGACTGAGACATTTTGGTCGAAACCTTCATAAAAGAATTAAAATTGTAGAAATGTGTTTATAGAACATTTTGTAGCGAAAATTGCTTACTTTTTGGAAAATAATAAAAATTTGCGCCTAAATGTATGCGCTATCTAAGTTAAACGTCAAATGAATTTGCACTTTATATTGCAAGTAGTAGTGCAACACTTTTATCTTATTTTTATGTATTTTTTCGTGCCAAATTAGTTCACTGTACGTCGCACATAGCATGCATTCAAATTTATGATCATGTTCTAATAAGACAATTTATTTTAGTATTGTTATTGTAGGGTTATACGATATTTTTTAAGAAAAGTTTGCGATTTGCTCAAATAATTGTATTCTACAAGGCAATATTGCAGATCGTTCTTGTTTGTTTTACTTTTTATAACATAAACTACACAAAATTTTAAAGTATATTGTTTATCCCATTCTTTATAGCAACAACTAACACATTGTACTAACTCCTAAAAGTATGCAACGATCGCATCATGTATATAAAATAGCAAAGATCTCTATAAATCGTTCCAGTTTCAATCGATCGATTCCTAAAAAACCTGTCAATAGTTAATACAAATGAAATGTCATTCATATGCGCATGGACCCACCGACTTTCCATCTCTTCACCGTTCAACTTTCCTTCGTCTGTCTCTAAACGTGCTTTATGACCCTCTCATTATAGCCCAATAAAAACAGGTCATCTCCGGCCGCACATGGGCATATAAGCATGACGCATTCGAACGCCTGTCTTATGCATTCGCACCGAACCGGTATGTGCACGAGCCATCCCCCCCACCCTCGCCGATCTTCCCCTCCTCCCGTGCCCACTGCAGCAGGTGCTGCGCTGCGGATTTGAAAACAATTCGGAAGGCAATTCGTTTTTGTTCTGTTTGATGTCCGACGACGGAGAAGGCCCGAACCTCGTAAAAGGAGATGTGTGCGTGCAACTTCCTGTCGCTGATAAGTCCGCGAACGGACGGACGGACGGGTTTTGTTTATTTGTGTGGAAAAGCGCCGAAAAAGAGCACTACATAAATTAAAAATTTCGGCAAACAATGGCCACGTGGCGAGGGCGTCCGCTCGCCTACGGATAAGGACGTTACTTGTATGGGACGGCTGTTGTTGAATTGATTTATGAAGTTGAGCTCAGAAACGGAAGTGTTCGGGCTTGTTCTTGCGGATGGAAGCATATTATTAGTGAGCATTTTATTTTAAATATTTTTAAACATTTTTGAAAGTTTATAATATATTTATATATTAAAAAAAAAAAAAAATCATTCCCTTTCTTCATTATTCTGGAATGAGAAAAAAAAAACGGTTGAAAATTTCTCCCCATTCCCTCGATCAAACGTCCCGAGACTCGGTTCCACGGCTCGCATTCTCGGTGTGCAATCCGCACCAGAAAATCCAAATTGGCCAAAAAGCCTCAAAAGCGTTGCCGGGCTAAATTCCAACCGCACACGGACATTTCGTACCGACAGCGATAGCTCGAAAATAAACGACTGTTTGGCCGAAGAAACTGTAACATTAGCGTGGCGGCCCGGTTAAAAGGCATTCTCTTCCCGCCGTGCCACGGCCGTGCCATGAGAAATCAATCCATACATCACAGCCTGAATCATTAATATTCCAATCACTTTTCCGTACGAGCGGCCGGAGCCTGCCTGGATGGTGTTTGGGATTTCGTACTTTTTTGGCCTCATATTTTCCGCTTCGCGCGTCGAACTGTCGTCTTACCGCTAGGTAAGGGGTACAAGTGAGTTTAAAGAAATGACGAAAAAAAATGCACCACACACAGCTAAAAACTTAATGCGGGAAAGAGAGCGAGCGTGAGAGAGAGAGAGAGAGAGAGAGGGCCAGTTGTGCCAGTTACGCAGCGCAAGGGCGATGGGATATGGAAGCGACCAAAAGCATCGAGAAATATGATATGGAAAAGGAAATCAGCGAGCGATGAAGCACGTAGTGGCTCGGCCGTGCCCCGGCAGCATAACTATCCGATTCTTCGATTATTTTGGGTAGGAAACATGCGAGAATAAATTTCTCGCTCGACGCCGCGCGAACTCCGCAAAGACCGAACCGAAGGAAACCCCGAAGATCGTGGCCCGCGAAGGGTGGGATGAGGCGTCCGCCAGGTAACATTATCCGATCGTCGTCGTCGATTCTGATGGCAATTGAAAATATTTATTTATTATTGTTTCGCTTTGGGTTTTTAGACCGAGAGAAAGAGGAGATGGGAAAGAGAGAAGGAGAAAGAGAGAGAGAGAGAGAAAGCGTTCATTCATCTGCGTGCGGAGCGAGCATAAGTGCCTCGTTGGATCGCCGTCGTCGTCTTCTGCATGATTTAAAAGTGTACGGCAACAGTTATGCGAATAGAGAGCGAGAAATAATGCAAAAATCCTTCCACTTCATACCGTGTGCATGTGTGTGAGAGTGTTTTTTATCCGCTCTTGAGTGGGAAAAAAATAAGTTTTGCAAACGTTTTGCGATCGATCATGCGAAAGGCAAAGGAGAATGCGTTTAGATGTGTGAGCGAATCAGAAAAGGGTGTGGATCGGTGAGAAAATTATACAAAGTGTGGTTTTTTCTTCAATGCTATGCAAACCGTTAGTATTCTTTTCGCTTATGAGAGCTCAACAGGTCAAGTCAGGGGCTGATGGGTCCGTGAGCTTCTCTACAGCTATGTTTGTATTTGTCAAGGAATTGGTTCAACGTATCTCACTTATTTTTAAAGACAATTTTGAAGAGTAAAACAACAAATGTGAAATAGAGTAAACATTTGAAAATATGTTTGTGATATTCAACTGAGTTGAAATCGTGAAATAAAAATTGTTTATAAAAAAAACAAAAATAACAATACTTTTGAAAATTCTCAAGATCATCTAGTAAACAGAAAGCTATAGTAAAAAAAGTAAACTTCAATATTCATCATAAGACTTTTAAGTAAAAATCATCACAATATTGGTCCAACTGTTAAAAATGCAACAGTGATAGTATTGTTGATGAGAATGAAGGTTTTTTTACATGTTTCAATCGTTTTTGCTTTATCTGTTTGTCTGTTGAAGTCATTTTCATGTTTTATTCTTGTTTCGCTTTCCTTCATCCTTCGTTATGATTTCTATTTGTTTTAAGTTCGTTTCATTTGTTTGCTTTTTTATATTGGCTTTTCAGTGTTTTTTATCAAATAATAGTTGAAACTAAATTGTGTTTTCAACTATTATATTTACAATATAAAATACAAAAAAACATCATCAAATCGCTGTTAAATGCATCCAAACGGATCCAACGTAAGAGCATAATAAAATAAGCCTAAATCAATCGGAGAAAGAAAGTTGTCTTGACGCTAACAATTAAGATTGACAGCGGAGAGTAACGAAACCAGTATCGAAGCGGGCTGTGCGATGCTGTGTTTTCATCATCCATCATTCCGAGCTCTTTCATCCAGGCGGGCTGCCTATTACTTCCACACTAGTCAGCGCACACACACACACACACAGCGGTTCGTAATTGTTCGATGACGAATTCGAGCCACGAGCTCTGCAACTCGAAAACCGTGCATAAATCGGAGCTGCAAGGCCCGCTGCGTCCAGCCAGCAGGCGATCTCGCTCGAAGAAAGGCAGGAAGGAAAGAGTTAAATTCAATTACACAAGAAACCTACGCCACGCAACCGGAGATTCTAATAACGCCCTCCGAGGAAGGAAGAAAGCGAAGCCCATCCACGAAACCGGAGGTCACAGCGTAAGGGCCGGATCGGTTGTTTTGCTGCGTACGAACAAAAAAAAAGGGATGCGCAACCGAAGGGATTAGCTGCTGAAGATTTCCTTTTCCTAGACCGTTTCCCGAGCCGGAGGCAGAGCGATCACGCGGGTCAGCAAAACGGGTGCCAGAGAGCAAACGGGCATAGAGAGGGCGATGCGAACGGAACACACAAGCAACGTGGAACGTGCAACAGGAAGCGCACCGTCGCTGCAGCAGTGCATTCGACGGGGAAGGTCCCGAAGGACCCGGGTGAGGTTATTCCCGAGGTTCGGGGTGAGCGCATTAAGAAGTTGCGCTGGTTTTTTTCTTTCGTCGGTTTTGTTTTCCCTTTTGGGTCAATTTCTACCACTTTTCCCACAATTTTTCTCGTATCATTATCGTTTTCCCTGACATAATTTTCGCAATAAAGCAACAGAGCAAAAAACCTCCGTCGGACGGGGTGTCTGTTTTTTTTCAAAAGGCATGGCATTCTCGGATCGGTTTGTGTGCCCTTTAAAGATAGGTTTTTAAATTTCCCGACCCGGGTTTGTAGCCGGGCCGTGGCCCTGTGACACGGCGAGGTGATGCTGGCTCGATGATCTTAATTTATCTAGCGCAACAAGGGGTGTTGAACTCTCCCGGCTCCTCACAGTGTGAGCACCAGCGTCAGTTTCGCTTCTTATTGTTGTCTCTTCCTTTCTGGGACCATTGAGGTAACGACATTTTTAGGCGAAATTGACGTTTTTTTCGGTGTGTGATTATATGCTTCGATCGAGAAGAAGAAGGCAAAAAGTGAGCACACACACACACGGTGTTGATGCGAACGGGTCGAGAGCATTAGAAGCCGATTCCATTCGTCACATGTTTGTTTAACATTTCCGTTGCAGATGCGTACCGGGCGATAGGTTCGATTTAACCGGCTCTGCTTCTTGCGGCAACGAAGACGAAGAACTCAAGCCCAGCGCCGATGAGACGTGCAAATCCTTTGACAGATGCAACGCGCAAACGGTTGAGGTAATCCCGATCGAGGTCGAGGCATCGCCGACTGTTTTTTTTTCCTGCTGTTTCCGTCTGTTTTCGCTTCATTTTTCATCCGAACAAACAACAAAAAATGCGGTAAAAAAGGATACATTATGGAGTTTCCTTTCGGCGGATAGGGTTACCGGGCGGACATTTTTTTCTTTCGGGTTTAATTTTTCGTTACCTTCTTCGGTCGAATGCGTGCGTTGCGTTGTTGTGATTTCCGTGTGTGTGTGTGTCGAAAAACCCAATTGCGCTTGAGATCTCCCGCCAGCTTTCCGACCGGGGAGGACGCAACCCTTTTCGAGCCGGCCGTTAAGAATTTCGGGACCGGAGAGAGCGTGTGTGTGTGTGTGTGTGCACACATACCAGATGAAATCTCATTTTCATCAAAATCCTTCAAACTGCGCGCACGCAGTTTTTCCCCTAAAACTTACACCACGGAAAGTTCCCATCCATTGTCCGCGCGCGCTCGAATCGCGAACAACCCCCCCCCCCCCCCCCCCCCCCCCCCCCCCCCCCCCCCCCCCCCCCCCCCCCCCC
>KZ072095.1:101460-119188 GCA_002091845.1 Anopheles cracens
GCTGTATATTAGATTAAAGGGAGAAAAACGTTCGGATTTGACCGAAAATTCAAATCAAACCAGCCTAAGTGGCCCCCAAATGTCGAATCTACCTCTACCACGTGGAGGCTGCTTGCGGTCGAATCTTAATATGGAAAGAATGAAGGCATTAAGGCACACGATGATGAAGTCAATTGTGCTTGAATTTAATGGAGTGAGGGTGCTGTTCTTTTTTAGCTGGGATGCCCGCATCCACTTTCTCCAAGTTTTTTTTTCTGGCGTTTGTCTGGAGAATATGTGGTTCACAAATTTGTAGTGTCAATTTAAAATTTGACTTTCATATTCCAGCTAAAAAATCTTGTCCAGAACATTTGTTTGGAAGTTTGGAATGCTAAGAATTGAACCGTTTCTCCGTGTCTTGAAGCTCGTTTTACTCTCCATCGAAAGCTGAGCGCACATGCTGATGAAAGTGTAACAGCAACCTGACAGCGCAATAGATCTCGATTGACCCTATCGAACCTGGAGGCTAAAGATCGCTCAAGAAAAGGGGCACCCACCTGACAATCGCCACCACTTGCGCAGGCTTCTCGAGGCTACCTTCGTTTACCACAAAACCCCGCCTCGGCCGTAATCTGTGGCCCGTTTCCACACACATAATTTATCATCGGAACTAGATTCTCATTCGTGCGTTTCGCGTTTGAAACGGACGAAACGAGATTTTGCATGAAAAGGAGCAATTTTTGCGGGCTCCAGCGTCTGAACCGGGTGCCAAATATGGAATTGCTTGCGCCGTTCGGTGGAATCTTTACGCTCCGCTTTCCTGTGCTTACCCGTAGATGCCGTCTTCTTTGGGTTGATGTTTATCTCGTGCGGTGAGTTCGCGGGTGAGTAATTAATCTAGTTGTGAGGTTGCCGATACTGATGTGTGTGCGAGAGTGTGATTTTTGTAGGCTATTTTGCTTGCATTTGTTATGTGAGTTGGATTAAGCCAAAGGCGTTTTGAAGTTGTACGGTAGTACCACCGATTTCCAGTAGAGGGCGCTACTCATGAATACTATCAACAGCGCCTGCTTAGTGGAAAAGCTTTACTCAGACTCAAGGAGATATATAGGAGGTGTAGTCATAGCAATCGACCGTCTTTTTAGCAATTTAACCTCAGTTGTCAAAACGGCTGTTTACCGGTTGTTTACCAACAGAGGACACACATGTACGGTACAATTTTGACAACTGTGGTCAATCCCCGTTTCACTCTTTCACGACGAACAAATGTTCTACATGACTACACCTCCTATATATCTCCTTGCTCAGACTGGATACATAAATCGATAATATTGCGTTTGATAGTAATGATTGTATACGTTTTATACTAAAAAAGGAATCTTCCAAACTGATGGTACATAAAACCTTATTATTGATTTTATTTGAGTTTTCTTTGTATGTTTTATAAATCCTTCTCTTACTAGGCGTTCCCCTTGATTATCGCAAGGGATTATCCTACTTTGAAAAGAAATAAAAAGTACTTTAATATTCCTTGATCAGAATCAGTAGAGTCCGAAAGAGTTCCAAGTATTCCAAGCTTATTTTTACCGGAGTTTCGGAGATACATTCCTCGCAATTTGCACGATCATCCTTGAATTCGTTCCACCTGACCGATACGCTCGCACGAGACGCACGCGGAACGTACCGGGCAAAAAGGGAGACTTCTTGATTCAGAAGACATTCTTTTATCCTTGCCCTAATCAACGGTCGTTTTACGTACCCGTGAGCTACGATTGCGGTCGGCGTTGATTTAGGCTCCTATTTTTCGCCCCGTTTACTGCAGATATGTGGACACCGGAATGGCCATTGATTTGGCCTTTCTTTGTATCGCCTCCCGCGCTAGCCCGTTCTTCCGCCTCACCCGTCAATGTCAAATTGACAGCCCTGCCGGAGTCAGCTTTACAGCGGCCGAACATTTCGACCAAAATTCGGCACACTTTTGGTTCAATCGTTCATTCGGTCGCTGGTTCGGCAAAAACCCGGGAACAGCGGGAGATGACGCTGCGGACGGGGAGAGCAAAGCTTGATATAAATTAAAACATACAGACATCGGCGTGTATTGAGCGATAGACACATCACATCATCACGGGCGAGTAAACTTCGCGCCCGCTTTTCACCGCGGCCGCGCTCGCTCCGTACCGTGGAAAGAAATGACCGTGGAGCGAAATATCGGTTGAATTAAAATAAATCAAAAAACCGCGACCGCTGGCGGGGAACGATTTTGCGCGATGGAATTTGCTCAAAATTCTGACATACCATTATCATTGATTTCCTTCGCACGTATATTCATCAAAAGACTGGTTTTGGTCGAAATTTAGTTTTTCTGCCCGCCCGCTCAGCCGCTCCGGTTGGATTAGTCCGATAGTCAAGATCACGGTTAATGTCGATGTTTTTTTTTCTCTTCACTTCACTCCTTTCATTTGGAGTGTGTGTGATGCTGGGTTTTGTGTTTTTACTCGTGTTTTTGTTGCTGTTCGTATTGTGGCGTTCCTCTATCTGCTTCTCCTGCCGGTTTGTCTTCGTCCTTCACGGACAAGTCTTAGCATGACTCGACCGAAAGCTGCCCCCGCGTGCGCGCCGTCCGCGATACTTTGTCGAGCGCTTGAAGCCAATTGCCGGATTGCCGCGAGATGATGATTAAACGAAACAAAAAACGAAACAAAACGAGCGGAGAACAGAAAAAACGGCTGCTACTACCACTGAGTGAGTGAGAGTCAACTGCATAGCGTACAAACGTCAATAAAACAAAACAAAATCGAAATATGTGGACTTGAAATCGAATCGAAGATCAAAGCATGAAGCAGCAAGCACCACACACACAAACACGCTTGCCCACTAAAGAGAAGAGAAAAAAAGAAATAATCATAACCGGGCATACCGAAATACCTCAATCGGAATATTAACAAGCGTAATCGGCTCAAATGGCGGGTTGCTGCTGCTGCGAGGCTTGTTAATCTGTAGCAGGGGAGGTGTACAGAACGGGCGAAAGAAACGCTTCACTTGAAGTTTGATCGATATTTTGTATCGGCGAGGCGCGGAAACAGTGTCAAGATTTTGATACGCTGATTGCCAATCCCGGGAGGGTGAGGTAGGAAGGTTTTTGGGAGGGGGCGGGCGGCTCGTGACGGTCAAGTGCGAAAAAGGGCATGCTCCGGTGGTGACGCAAGGTTGATCACTTCTTGGGCATTCGTGATAAGAGATGCTGCCGTGGGCGTGAAGGTGTTGGTGGTGTAAACATTGGATTTTTTCTTGACAGTTTGTCGTTATTGATTTATTTCAAACTGGTGAGGCAGCAAGTTGATACATAAATACAATGTTTTGGTAATTTATTTCTTAAACTCCATAATTCAATGCATAATTCGAGTAACAACGCCAGATTTCAAAATATCCCTGATAATACCTGGGTCATGGTAACATATGAACTTTATACTTACTGACTTTATTTATATATTTAGAGGTTTATGTAAAGTATTTGTATACAATGCTATCGAAAAGTTAGTCTTTATGATTTTTACGAATATATTGTAAATACAATAGTTTCGATAACAATATTTTGGTACATTTCATCACTCGGGACAAGATCAAGCATCGTGCTAAGCAGATTGCATACATTTCGGCGTAGCCTGCTCTGCATCGCATCCGATGAAAACTAAGCTAACCGATTTGTTCTCGCCATTTCCTCGCCAGATAACTACGGTTTGATCCAGCGGTACGCGTCCGGGTACGAGTGCAAGCACGACAAATGCCAGTACGAGAACCTGCACGAACACTTCCACTGCCACGACACGTTCTGCCGGGGGAAGGTGCTGTACAAGAAGTACGAGATCATCCGGCACCTGAAGTGGCACAAGAAGCGCAAGGAATCGCTCAAGTACGGCTTCTACCGATTCTCGTCCTCGGACGATTGCAGCATACAGTACGGGGCGTGCCAGCACAACCACAAGCACACGCACTACCACTGTGTGCACGAGAACTGTGATAAGGTGTACATAAGCACGAGCGACGTCCAGATGCACGCCAACTACCACCGGAAGCATGAGGCGATCGTGAAGAATGGGTGAGCGTTTGAGCCAAGGGGGTTGTAGCGTGGTGCAGATTTTTCATGTTCTTAACCTCACCCTTTGCTTGCAGGTTCCAGCGCTTCCGTGCGACAGAAGACTGCAACACGGACTACTGTACGCTGCGGTCCCAGCGGACGACACATTTCCACTGTCGCCGGGAGAACTGCAAGTACACCTTCAAAAACAAAGCCGATATGGGTAGGTTGCAACATGCAAGAGGATTGCTGGGGACAAGCGAAATTGACGAATCTTCTTTTTCTCGCAGAGAAACATAAAACGTATCACCTGAAGGACGAGATGCTCCTGAAGGATGGGTACAAAAAGTTCCTTAAGACGGAGGACTGCACCTACAAGGACTGTCGGTTTTCGCGGGTGTGCAATCACATTCACTGTATGCACGAGAACTGCCACTATGTGCTGCACTCGAGCGGCCAGCTGCTCAGCCACAAACGGAAGCACGAGCGCATGGACACGGAGGTGGACTACAGGCGGTATCAGATGGCCCGGAATCTGCTCTCCAAGTTCAACCAGACGCAGAAGCCGGATGACGGAAGCCTTCCGAAGCCTTCCGGTGATGTGATGACGGGCGTCCCACCGCAACATCTATCGCCACGGGAAGCCGAACCACGGGTGTCGCCAGTTCCGGCGACGAGTCAGGAAGGGGCGGTTAAGAATCCGTTTCTCGATCTCCTGTCCGTGATGGCGGAGATCACGTTCCGGACGCTGCCACTGCAGATGATGTACCAGATGCGGTTGCAGTTGCTGCAACAGATGAGCTACGAGCAGGTCTTTGCCCCGGACAACGTAGAAATGCTGCGAAATCTCACTATGATGGGCAGCATCGAGGAAGCCTACCTGCATCAGATTTACGGCGGTGCTCTGGGAGGTGGAGCTCTGGTGGATCCCACCAATAGTCAATTACTTAGTCCCGTTGGCTTTGGGCACGATAAACCACCGCCAGCGAAGCGAAAGTATGTAAAGCTGGAAGCGTCGGAACACCTAGAGCCATCTCCCACGGACGTGCCGATGTACTTGAAGAAGGATCCTCAGCTCAGCAGCACCCCGCCTCGGTCGAAGCTGCTTTCGAATCCCACGGTAGACTATCGTCTGCTGAAAAAGGAAGACACCACCTCACCGCAGCCCGTCACTCCGTGCTCCAGCAAAGGTTCCAGCACGCTCGATTCCTCTGCGAACCTGGAGCGCGATCGTGCCCTCCTGGAGACGGCCAACTTCCTGCAGTTCAGCTCGAGCAAAACGCTGTTCAACCGGAAGCGGGGCCGTCCGCGAAAGAACCACGTGATGGAGGTGTACAATAACGTGAGTTTCGTGCCGTGCATGTAGTCTAGTCGGCCGGAGGGGGGTTTGGAGCGGTGTGGGATCGGCAACTCGCAGCATTCGAGTTCTTCCATTCTTCCTCTTTCACATCTACCTCTCTTTCTCTTTCTCTCTTTCTGGTTACTTCGCGTAACGAATGTACAGGAAAGGCAACCTATCTTGTCTCTTCATTAACCAAGCGTAGTGCATCCCGTCGTCAGCTAACCACCATTCATTCCATAAACTTACCAACCAGTGATGTGTTTTCTCGAAACACAAAATAGAAAACCCATACACACACACAGACAATGACTTGGGCAGAATAATTGAACAAAACCTCCGTTCTTCGTCGTGCATGTCGTTTGCCTCCGCTTCTTCCAATGAACCGAACTCGAAAACAGGTGCAGGACTCCCCGCAGGCCATATTCACGAGCTTCAAGCTGGAGAAGAGTGACACGCGGACGGCGCCACAATCGGAAGTGCCGGTGTCTTCCAGTGTCCCTTCCGCGGCTGCTGTGGAACCGGACCGGAATGGAGTAGCAGAGGTAGCTCGGAGTCTTCATCCTCCTGGAGAAGTGATTCACAAGACTCCCGCTCAGCAGTATTCATCTGCAGGTCCAAGTTACATGGCCAGTGGAGCTCATCTGGGTAGTCTAGACTCGGCCGCAATCTTCGGCAACTTCTCACAGCTGCTGGAACGCCATATGCGAGAGGTGAAGCACGAACCGGTGCCTTCCATGTCGCAGGACGTCGATCACACCCGGCCGGAGAAGGTTTGTATGACTTCATTGTAGATCATTGGAGCAATAACTCTAATATCACTATTGTAATTTGCAGACTCGAAACCACCTCAAGTGCGTCGTCTGTCGGAATCTGTTCGAAACGTTCGCGGACATCAAGAACCACGAATGTCGCGGCGATCGGGCAGCACTGGATAAGCCCCTATTGGCGTTTCCACCTTCGCTGGCCCATCACGCTGGGAGCCAGATGGCTCTCGATTACCGAAGTATACCGTTTTCTGGACCGGAACTTACGACTACCACCAGCACGGCCATTCCTCAGCTGGTGACGAGAGACTCGACGTCGTTGGTTAAAACAGCCGGTACCTTCTTTCCGGATGTGAATGCGAACAAGCTCAAGTACGCGTGAGGCGCTCATCCTGTACATAGAACGTGAAACCAAGTTAACCACATAGCTGTTAGTAAAGCCACACACGGCAACACGTGTCATACAACGAAGTTACGGACTAGAGAGAACGCCGAGAACGAACGTTGTACGAAAATAAAAGACTAAACACGCTCGGCCATAGGTGGAGGCCATAAGTTGAGAGTGCTCTCTGTTGAAACTGCTCTGCAAAGGTTAGTTAGAGTAGATATTCCATAGGTAGAATTTGACTGAACGTAGAAAAGACAGGCCATGTGAGTACTATTGAGTATTGTTAGCTAACGCAAAGTATCGGAGCATTGACGGGAGCGTAAAATATGAAAACGTGGTAATAAATATTTAAATCGGTTGATGATACAAAAAAGGTGCTGGGTTTATTTATTGCAACGCTTGTCGGTAGTAATGATTGTATCAAATATTGACTGTGCATTTTGAGGTCGTTCGGTGACTCATGTAGTAATCATTCCTTATCACACTACGTCATCGATAAACTCATTTTAAGGCTCATTTATTACTTCCACACTACCCACCGACATGTCCAACGTTGATCCAATGAAACATGACAGCTATTTGATTACCTCAGCGCGGAAACAAAAACTAAACTCGATAGGTCGTTTCCACCTTTTTCTCCCAAAAAAACAACCTAACGCATTACTTAAATTCCATTGAAACGTTAAGCCGGTGTGATTAAAAGTGGGTGCTCTGTGGACACGGACACAATCATCCACCGAAAGCTGTGGCAACGCTGCGCAAGAACGCAATAGGCGCACGGAACGCGCTCGACGGTTTGCTTAGCGCAGGCCGCACATGCGATAGTCAAATATTTGCATACCTTTGCCCCGGTGTGCGGTATGCCGAAGAAAGTGACACCGTGTAGCGGATAGCGAGCCCACGGCAATCGCTCGTTTGTCTGCTGGAGTGATAAAGAGGGGATGGTGTTGGTTGAGGGCGGGCCGGCATGTTGTCGGAAGCTTTTGGGCATTTATTGACACGTGAATGAGTTGAAAAGTTACCCGGCGGCATGCAGGTAAGTATAAAGAATGAAATGGTATTACAACAGAAAAATTATAATAATAGTTTGATTGCTTAAAGAGTTTGTGACATAGAATCTGTAGTATGTGCTTTGAAAAATATTTTATTGAAAGCAAAACATTAACAATCTGAACTGGTTCTCAACAAACTGCACGGAGTGTACGCCACGAGTCGTGAGACTGAGTGTCGTTTCCGCTGGGCAAACGCTGACCCCATCACCCGTTCGACTCACCCACCGCGATAGCCGTGCCGTCATCGACATTCGAGCGACTGCGCATACTCCAGCGACTTGGGCCACTCCTCCTCCGAGCCACACGCTACCTAGAACAGTATCGACCGAACGCGTCATTGAGTCGCACGCGCGAGATCAACTGTCATCGTCTCCACAAGTAACGCACCCATGTTTCTACCGGCCTATTGCGGAAATTTGAAACAGTTATCCTGCTAGCGCTGGTTCCGTGTTATATGAGCAGTGTCTTGTGTTCGACGGGTTGTTTCAAAAAAGCTTGTGCAAGTGTTGCAGCATTCCTTGATAAGGGTGTGCAGTGTTGGGCGTATCTTTTATCTAAAGAGCTCGCGCAGCCAGTTCTTGCAGTGTCCGAATGTGTCGGTGCGGGCTTTGAAGAGATTACCCAATCAAGCTGGCCTGGTTTGAGAAATCAGATGTGAAGGTTGCTATTCTTGAGATCTCAGCGAGTGATAACAGTGATAAGGGAAGCTACCGGGCATTATTGCACTGGCCCGGGTGATTCCGTGCATCATGTGAGTGTGCGAAAATGGTACGAGTCTTCGAAGTGAGTACATATCCAAGGTGACGAAGTAAGGATGTGATTTCTTGACTAACTAAACGGCTAACTAGATGGTTAATTGCGAGCGTGAGAACGTTGCTAGCCTGTCCAGAGCCTGTTCAATTGGTAAATAAAGCAGTGATTGTGAATCATTAGTGCTCTTGGGTACCATTCTGTTAAAAACCATCCCCAGTCCAACTGAAAACGTTAAATAATCGAAGAATTCTCTACACTCGTTGAATCAATCGCACATTCGCGGTGTTTTGGTTCAATTCCGACCACTCGGATGCAGGCGCGTTGAAGCGGTCTCGTGTACGCTTGTGTGTGGTGGAGGTCATTAAATTTGCATTAAGTGTGGCGCAGGGTGCTGTTGTGACTACCCCATGCACAACGAGGGTATCCACAGAACAAAACAAACAGCAAGTGTTCGAGAGACCGATCCCAGACACGATTGGAGTCGGCTACGGCGACGGTGTTGGTAAGTTGTAATTGATGCACTTGAGCGAAGCGGTAGAAACAATGGGTACCGAGTCTCTCGGGGTCGTGCGTGACTGTGATACTGAGGTGTCAGATAAAGGCCTTTGGGTGAGAAGTGTGATTATCTGGATTGAGATACAACGAAACAGAGAGAATAGTGTTGTAACGTATTGAGGCGATGGGTCTTATTGAAACGTTTCATAATGTATTCTACCCAAAAATCGAAAGACGTTAACATATCCCAAAAACAGACCTGTGGAGCTTCGGATTCCACGATTATCAGCTGCTTCCATACATGGGGTAGGTGCTAAACAGCTACGCGCTCTAATCCGGTACCACGCCATCAGATTTCGAAAGCAAAAAAAAACTATTCCGCATTCCAAACACAGCAGTAACAATTCAATTCACCCAACACAAAGACATGCCGTTTCCCTAACAGAACGCAGCCTCTGCACGAGAACCATGATTATTTAATGTGTGTAACATTGAAGCGATGTGTCAAACGGTGCGAATTAGCCAGGGCTTCCGATGGTCAGTTGTGATTTTCGGCGTACCACTTACTGCTACACAAACACACGGGCGCTAGACTTCATGACATCATTGCCACCAATCGAGATTCTCATTAAATATTCACAAGCGCAGCAAACACGCTGCACATTAGATGAAACAAATCCAGTCCCAATCCGCCATCGCGCTGTGGTGTGGGATAAACAGGTGATTAGAGTGAACGGGAGAGAAAGAGCACCGAAAACCGGTACCGGTTTGCGTTGAGGATGTGTTTTGCTACTCGTGGCCAAAGCTGTGTCATCCCGACTCATCGCTCGAAGAGGCTTGAAGAGAAAATCTTAACCTGTGGTGACTTCTTAAGCAGTGGCCCGTCACCCCGGCAGCGCAGAGCGCCGGAAAGGATAATCTGCTTATCTGCCAGTGCCCGGAGATGAAACAAATTGCAGCTCGTTTTCGCCCTCGGGTGCGCGCACATTAGTTAGGCTGAAATCGTATTAACGGCGGCTTTTGGGACAATTTTTCTTCATCGCACAGAGAAACGGACCATGGAGGAGCAGCTCGACGTGACGGGCGTTGAAAGAATCATCCGCTGGCTTGGATTTGATTAGCAGCTCGTTTAGTCAACCGGACCGGGCACGGGACAACGATGGGCAAAACCACCAGCAAGCTGGACAAGCGACGCTCCCAGAGTAAGTATTGAGTGTTCGCGTGGCCTGGAAGAACCTGGAACCAGCGTGCAGAGCAGATACGTGCGCCAACCGTGAGCGTTAATTAGTTTTTCTTAGTGAAATTAGTAGCGTCAGTAAAACTCGCTAAACCAGTTCCAGAACGATGTTGTGGCACGCCACGGTCCGAAAGGGTGTGTTGCAACGTATGCAAAATGCATCCCACCCAAACAGCAGCGGCTTCTTGCTTCTGTCTAGCTGGTTTCAGTTGGGAAGAAAAAGTTCGATATCACGCCGGGCGTTCTCGCCGAGCATATCGGGTTCCATTTATCTTAATTACCCGGCTGATTGCCTTACGCCACGCTCATAATCGGTTTCGTTTAATGATACCGCGAGCGTTGGAAGGTGTGAGGGGGAGAAAGAGAGAGAGAGAGAGGGTGAATTACATTCTGTTGGAAACATGTAAACAGAGGGAGTTGAATAAGAGGAAGAAAAACTACGAAATCAAACAACATGACGTTGAAAGTGTCCAAAACTGATACTGTGATTTGACGCTAGGGATAACCCTTGAATGCGTGGGCGATCAGCAATGAACAGTGATTGTTTTACTTATTTTTATACCACCTCGTTTTCTCAAAACTCTTGTCACATCAGCTAAAACACATTACTTTTACGGCGAATAGATTAGTGAGCAGTATTTTTCTGGTAAAAGCAGACTGCTACCTAATGTCCGTTGAAGAATTAACAAGTAAGACCTCATTTTAAAGCATTTCATTAGACATTATGCGATAGTACGAATCTTCTGTAATTCTACAAACGTTGATTTGCAAAGAATGCTGGTACACGTGTATGCAGATACATAGTTTATCATTGAAAACTTCGGTGGTACCGTGTACACCGCAGACTCAATGCCCAACTAGCACGCTTTCCGAGCGCTTGGCATAGAATTTATGCATCATATATCGCTCCACCAGCCGGAGTGTATGCTTCTCGATCAGCGACATGCGATCACAGGCCGCCTTTCACAGGCAAAACCCACACGTGGTGTCGATACCGCGAACGCAAAGGAATTGAATAATTTAAATTAATCGATGGTTTGCTAGCGTGCGTGCCGATGTTGCCACCGCCAGTTTTGCGACCGTATGAGCAGGAGCAGGAGATTGTGTTGTTTTCATTATTATCGAAAGCGAAAGCGAGCACGCGCTTCAGATTCGCGATTCACGAGGTCAGTTTTTTGTGTATTCTGCTTTGTGCAACTGCACCGTGCTGGGAGTGAAGAATGAAGCGTCGGTGAATAAATATTTTACCGTCGAGTGTGTTATTAATTTGTGCTTTCCTTCTGCGCAAATCTGTTATTCTTCGGTGGAAGGATAGGCTGAATTTGTTTGTGAAAGGAGTAAATAAATTAAAATAAATGCATTTCAAATCCATTTTGTGCAGAAACACTTAAAAGTGGAGATCTACAAGTTGAACCAAAGTTATTGTTTACATATTGCTCTAAGGGACCGGTTCAGGATATATTGAAGCAATTGAGTCATGGATATTACTGACGTTGTAAGACTTCAGGAATAAATTTGACAGTTCCCAGAACTAGACTAGTTATCATCAGTATTCATCAGTATTCCTGGAGTAGATCAATGTTCCCAACTGATTAAATTTATCGTTCAGCACAAACTTTAAAGATCTTCAACGTCTATAAATAATCTGTTTTTCTAGGTCACAGGTGTGATTCAACCCAGTGACACTTAAATCCCAGATATAGATCAGAAATTCTCGCCAACATACTTCGACATACTTCGCTTATCTCGATTTGACAACATTTCTACATTTTTGGAAGCGATACATCTGTGTATCACCACCTCGTATATAGGTCCTGCGATACCGGTGAGCAAAATCGCCATTCGTATCTTCGATTATCGCCTAACCTTCCACGTGCGTGTGGTTAGTGTTATTACCTGATAAGGGTCTGTCATGGTAGAACGTTGAACAGATGCTACCCGTCGTGTTATCGATGTCTGAGGTAGCACAGGCATAAAAAGTGAACACGAGTTTACACGCTCAGTTTACGGACGTACCAGACATTCCACCGTGGGTATGGTCAACATGGGATTTCATGTGAAATCATTCATATCGATTGATTGATAACGTCAATTCCCACACCGACCGGTGGCTATCACACGATCACACGGCTCTATACCGAGCCATTTAGATGGAAAGCTTATTTCGCCGGGCTCATATGCATAAGCATTACAGGCCGTGCCGCGCGGTGTCTCGCTTTAATGTTTTGCAAAGCGTAAGACAAAACGTGCATTCCACCATACCACCACTTAACCGGCCTGGTAGTGGTGTGCGTTAGGCTCTACATACTGTTGGGAGCCTCGTGAGCCAGTCAGCTGAGCGTAGTGCGTGCGAGGTTTCTTCTTTTTCAATCGACTGCTGTCTGCTGCCGTTGGTCGTCCGGCGCAGATGACGGTGGATCTGCGTGCGGTCGGTCAGTTGGAAGTCGACATTCGACGGCGTCGGGTTTCCGCGAGTGACTAAGCGGTTTGCGAGGCGCAGTGATTGGTTTTTAAATGCCAGTAGTGTGATGCTGATGGGTTATTTGAGATTGGTTGATTAGGCAGAAATATGCGATTAAAAAGTGATCGAGGCAAGTGCTCATAAGAACGAATGTTTGAGCAATTGGTGCAATCTGTCGCTGGTGTTGCTATGGTGATAACTAGTTGCAATTCATTCTTTTGTTGAATAAATTGCTTAAAAATAATTACAATGCAGTGAAGAAATGTTTCAGTTCCACAAAGGATTGTGGAAAGAATCAAGTGATGTTACATTTTTGCAAGAAATTTCAATAAAAAGTATGTTTTTGTTGTGAAAAAACGTCTATACTACAAAATGACCATGAAATGAAATATGATTACTAATTAATGTGAAAAAATGATAAAGTGAGTTTAACTGACGTAATAATTTCACAAAACAAGAAAACTAATATAGTGCCGACGTTTGTAGCGAAGTGAAATGAGTTCATGAAAGTAAGCCACTAGAAACGGCGGATAGAAACACGTACAATCACCCCATTGTGTTTCTGTTTCGGGTGGCGGCGCGAGTCTTTAAACATTTTCGCGCCAAAATGTCCCTGTTCCGCACTCAAAGTGTGCTCTCCGCGTTCGAAGGCATTTCCTGGAGCTACAAGTTCGGCACGGTCAGCCGGCGGAAGAAACATGCCGCCCTGGTTATTACGTCGCTCCCGCATATGGAGACGGCCGAATGGCTGCAGCGTTTGGACCTGATCGAGTACTGTGGTGAGTGTTTTGGTTTGTTTCTCTTTCAGCTCCAGCGCACAGCCTAATATTGAGCATTGTTTGTGTAACGAAAATTGCTCCCCCCCCTTTTACCTTTACAGATAAGTTCAAATCGTTCAGCGGCGTGGAGGAGCTACTGTTTCTGAGCGAGGCGGACATCAAGAAGCTTGGAATTAGGAACAACGCACACCGAGCGCGGATCGTGAGCAGTCTCGTCGCACTGCGGGAGAAGCTCGTCCAAGGTAGGTTTTTGGAAGAAATGGTGCCGGTGGATAATATTAATTGGAACCGGAGACGGGGACAAGTCCGAAAAGCTCCCTGCCATGAATCAACCGAAAGGTCCAGCGCAGGGTCATATCCGCATCTTGTCCCATTTCGTGCGATCTCGATAAGATTATTGGTGTGTTTTGTGTGCGGGGAGAAGCCAGATTGGCCAATGAAGCCTTCTGCGAATAGGGACGCGATAAAGTGAGATAATTTAACGACCCTACGTGGTCTGTGTACACAATCGCGTCGGTGATAACGCGTACGCTGGCTGTGGTGGAGAGTGGATTCGCCCTGGAAATTGGAATGAGTTGCCCAGATTTCAAGAAAAGTAGATTAAACGATTATCTTTCGAGCTGATCGTTACATCTTGTTTCTTCGGTTCAAAGACCGCAAAGCATTTCGCTTCCAGTGCGACTCATTTGCCTTACTTCCTCCACCGGGTAGCGGCACTGCTTTCGTTCTATTTTTGTTTACTTTCAAGCAGAGAGCATCCACACCGGATCAGCGCTTGCCGGCTGGTAATTAACCTGTTGGTTTCCTTTCCACCGGGTTGCATCCACCACGTGATAAGGAGATGAGATGAGAAGAAAGGCACACTATAGAGACAGAGGAAAAAAAAAGGTATAAAGCTGAAACAAGTCCGTTTGCGCGTGATAAGACCCCGCGGTGAGTGAGTTTCGCGATAATTTATCACCATGACGGATGTCTTGCGTGTGTACCGGACCGCGCCAGGTACGAGGCGCATAAATAACGCGTGTCGCGATAACGAAGTGTAAAAGTGGTCCACTGTGGTCCAGCAAATCACCAGCTGGATGCTGCCCCGGGGTACCGTGTGTATGTGTGTTTATACATACCCGGGTTTGACATCTTTATGGCATGTACGCAATAAATTTCAAACGCTCACGAATGCTAATTGGTTCGTGGAAAACGCCACAATGATGCAGCTTTGTGCATTATTGTGTTGTATTACAGGATATAAAATGAAACTTTTATAAAATCATCGGAAGATTCTTCTGGAATTTCGAGTTCAATTTGGGTGCACTAATTGATTTGAGGAAAATATTAAAAATACTTCTAGTTGCGCATTATTGAATTAAAATATAAGATAAATAGAAAAAGCTAAATCAGAAGAAGTTAAAATAAAAGTTAATATGTTCTGTTGTATAACTTAAATTTTAAAAATACTACACCATCGAAGATACAGTTACAGTTATTATAGAAACTTCATTTCAATTATTGTTTTGAATTCCGAAATGAATACATTATTCACAAACATGAATGACACATTCAGATCTGATACAGGTTAAGACAAGGTTCGCTAAGAGCATTGCTTGTTTAGACCGAATTATCGTGCCGAGAAATTTGTCACAGCTGTATCAACTGTTTATCGATTTGTGTGTGAGTGTTTGTGAGTGTGGTTTTTTGCTCTGCTTCACGTTTCCTTCCAAGTTGCACATTTAAATTCAGTCGCAACACCACACTCGTGAAGGTTTCATCTCCCCAGCTTATCCACGATCTAACACATCGTTTTTAAAAGTCCGCCACATGAAGCATGATGCGCAAAAGTTTGCGTCGTCAGCAGCAGTGTGTTTTGAAGGCATTCTGTTGCGTTCCTGCGTCGCGTAAGTTCTCGCCGGGAAGAAGTTCTTCGAGCCAGCAAAGCGTTCTGCGCATGTGCTTGTTTTTATGCCGTCGGTGCACTTCCTGCGCTACGCTGTGTACAATTAAACCGAGCGACACGGTGCTGAAGGTGCTGATTGTAGTGTGCTGTGTTTTGTTTTCACCTTACCTCTCCAGAGTCACACAACACGAAAACAAACCAACGGAATGGCGGTGGCGACGAGTATCAGAAGAAGGCCCAAATGCGGCACAGCGTGGCCGTGGATGGTGCACGAAACGCGAAGACGTGCAGCACGGCAACGGAGAACGATAGCATGTGAGTATTTTTTTAATTAAATTAACTGTTTTGTTTGTTATTTTACGAAGAAAATTTATACTAATAATTTAGAACAGATGTTTTAGTTTAGAATTAGTTTGCTATAAAAACTTAGGGTTCTAGCATTCAAACCGAAAACCCCTGCAGATGCATGCTATAAAATGGGTTTTTGAAAAAATCCCATAGATGGCGCTAACTTACAATTCCTCGTGTCTTATTTTCAACATGCCTTATTTTCAACACGATTTGATTTTCTTTTGAGGTCACATATGTGTTTATCCACAACATGTTCTGTTACTAATAAGTTTGGAAACATATTTGGTTGTGTAAGTTATAAATTCTTTCAAATTATTTGTGGAACGTTTCTGAAGGGAATCGTGTAATAGAACGCATGCGCGTCGTTTGCTTTCTCCAACATTCAAACGACCAAGTGATTCCGTTGTTTTTGAGTGATTTGTATACCGAGTAAAATACTGCATAAGACTCCATTTATCAATGTAACAAATCATTAAAAAAACATTCAATTCAGTATTCGGTAGCGAGAGTCTTTTTATGCAAATCTTTACTCTCATTATGATTAATTATTAAATATCATTATTAAATATCATATTATTAAATTAAATTATTAAGTTTAAATACATCTTTATGACGATAGCTCACTGCTTGAGGGGTATTTTTTTCCTTAAATCACCCCTGACGCTCTTTTCCTACTCGTAATTAACAATGGTAATAGCAAACGCAAGCACTACATTTTGTTTTCACCTTACCTCTCCAGAGTCACACAACACGAAAACAAACCAACGGAATGGCGGTGGCGACGAGTATCAGAAGAAGGCCCAAATGCGGCACAGCGTGGCCGTGGATGGTGCACGAAACGCGAAGACGTGCAGCACGGCAACGGAGAACGATAGCATGTGAGTATTTTTTTATTAAATTAACTGTTTTGTTTGTTATTTTACGAAGAAAATTTATACTAATAATTTAGAACAGATGTTTTAGTTTAGAATTAGTTTGCTATAAAAACTTAGGGTTCTAGCATTCAAACCGAAAACCCCTGCAGATGCATGCTATAAAATGGGTTTTTGAAAAAATCCCATAGATGGCGCTAACTTACAATTCCTCGTGTCTTATTTTCAACATGCCTTATTTTCAACACGATTTGATTTTCTTTTGAGGTCACATATGTGTTTATCCACAACATGTTCTGTTACTAATAAGTTTGGAAACATATTTGGTTGTGTAAGTTATAAATTCTTTCAAATTATTTGTGGAACGTTTCTGAAGGGAATCGTGTAATAGAACGCATGCGCGTCGTTTGCTTTCTCCAACATTCAAACGACCAAGTGATTCCGTTGTTTTTGAGTGATTTGTATACCGAGTAAAATACTGCATAAGACTCCATTTATCAATGTAACAAATCATTAAAAAAACATTCAATTCAGTATTCGGTAGCGAGAGTCTTTTTATGCAAATCTTTACTCTCATTATGATTAATTATTAAAAATACATCTTTATGACGATAGCTCACTGCTTGAGGGGTATTTTTTTCCTTAAATCACCCCTGACGCTCTTTTCCTACTCGTAATTAACAATGGTAATAGCAAACGCAAGCACTACAAGTACGACTGCTGTAGGTACCCTTTTTGCTCGTGAACTCTCGCGTACTCGATGGCGCACTGAATAAAATCGTCCCTGATTGCGAAGGACATCATCGCTCACGCAGCAGCGCACGAACCCACCCTTATCGTACGGAGAACGAACGAAAGGAATATGAAAGGGAGCGCATAAATCATGATTCAAACGCCTGCCCGGACGTTGCGTAGTACGTGCAGCAATGGCGCGGGAAGCAAACCGTGCCTTGCAACGGCAGGACGACGAGAATCTATTTCCGACCGTGTCCCGCTTTTGTTTGACTCGCGTCGCCCTACCCCTGCGTGCATGGAACGGGATGTTGAAGAGATCCTTTAACATCCTTTAACCTGTATTGTGGTGTGTGAGTTTTTTTTTCTCTCCTTCCATTGCATTATCCCTTCTAGCGATATTTCGAGCATGAGGCACACACTCACGTCTCTCGTTCTCCTACGCACGCGAGATTTTTTGAGAGATGAATGAATCCGTTTTGCAACTGCCCTGTAGTAGAACGTCCGTTTCGTTCTTACAATGGTGTACCGGCACACCACAAGCACGCACACTCAGAAGC
>KZ072095.1:119198-141461 GCA_002091845.1 Anopheles cracens
TGCTGCATGTCTGCATCACATGCTCGCGGAATGGACTCTTATCAATCGCTACGCAACACTGCAATCACGCTCGGGCACTCACCACACGAAACCCCCATTCGCCAGACCGTCTGGATTCCCTTGGTAACGGGCAGGACACTCATGGGCCATTGTTTTTCCCTTTGTGTTGTGGTTTGAGTATGTTCCAGGGTGTAGGGGTTGACTCCTGAAACTAAAGAAAATAGTGGAATAATACTAACTTATTATTGATAAACTTTTATAACCAATATTAGTAATGCTTTGCAAATGTTCTGGACTATTGAATTGTGTAGACCAACTGAAATAAATATGTACAAAAAGAGCAAAAAACGCAAAAAAGAAGAACAGGTTAAATGCTTTTAAAACATTATGCAAAAAGTAGAAATTTTAATTACAAAATAGCTGGGAAAAACAAATGAAAAAAATGAACTAGTGAATACAAGATTTCAATACAAACTGCTTAGTAAGAAATGAATATAAAGTGAAAAAGTATGTAATTTTGAAAATCTCTGATAGTATATTAAAAACACTAAATTATAATGAAATAAAACTTCATAACAAATGCAACAAGATAAAAAATGGATATAAAACAAGTTTCACATTGAAAATGACACTTAAAATTAACGTAAAACATAAATAAATAATCAAACAGAAGCAAACAAGAGGAACAACACGACTTTTTTTAGTAACCCCGATAAATTTTAGCAATATTGAAAAACCCTGCCCTGTGGTTAGGTACACCGAAGCGATACAGAAGTTAAGGTTTCACTTTGATCCTTGCGCTTTCCTCGCGGCCCAAAGTATCTCTCATCCTGCAATGGAACTCAGGACATTGGCTCTCATTTCTCGCGCACTCTCTCTCTCTCTCTGACACCTTTTGTCGCCATCCAGCCGAGCGGTGGCAGCGTTTGGTGCAGATTTTCACACAGTCCAGTGCCGAATTTTCCTGCGTTCGGATGAACGAACCGCTACGGGGCGTTGTGTTTTAGTTGTTCGTTCTCCTCTCTCCGCCCGTTGCTTCCCTTAACCGCGCCGTGGCACCGTGGGTGTGTGGTTAACGTGGCTTTTCAGTTTGTGTCTTTGCTCGAAGGTACCTTCCGTTGTGGTTTTTCACCTGATTTGGCCGTTCGCACTGGCGTGTCATGTGATGGTGTTCTGAGTGTGTGCGTGTGTGTGTGTGCGCCATTAGTAATGTAGTGCAGTTTTCAACGCCCGAATCGCTTTCGATGGCAAATATTTACACGGGGTTGGAAATAGTTGGGTAGTGGCTGTATCGTGATGGTGCTTCTTTAGAAGAAAAAATTGAAGTGATAAAGAGCGAATACGCTTGAAATCAGCTCTTCCATCTTATGTGCTGGCCCGGGTGTGCGTGAAGTTCGTCCCCATTGTGCCCCCATTGTGTCTGTGAATACGAAGCCAAAGTGATCCGAGGCATCCATCCCCCGAATGTGCTACACAGTGTCAGTATCTACGCTTGTGTGAAAATTTCGTAATATCAGTGCAATCAGTCAAAACGCCCATTCTTCCTGCACCTGGCACGAGAAAATCAGATCCTCGGCATCATTTCACCGTTGGCAGCGTTCGGGCGCCAGGATAAAGAAAAAGGAAATTAAGCACCTAGCTCACGCTCGGGTGTGAGGACGAGCATACAAATAAAGGCAGAAGAAAACGATGGAAAACGGCGGCAGCCAGTGCAAGTGTTCGAGCTGAAAAGGATACACCCTTCCCGGAGACAACAACATGCTCGGCGGTCGCTGAGTTCCAGTTAAACCGAGCCTCCATGTGAGTGTGGTTGTGCTGGGACAATCGAAGGAGCAAGGGAGCGAGAAAATGAGCGGATCTCTTGCAGCTAGAATAGCTGATAAGCCTCCTTACAGCCACTTACGGCTCGGTTGACGAGCCTTATTGTAGGGTTTAACGCTGGATGATTTATTTATACCCTTTCTTATCAACTTATCAATGAGCTGTGGGAAAGGATATTTCTAGCAGGAGAAAAATACACAACACTCACGCGAGAAGAACAGGCAGGCTCGCGAATCTCTTGAATGGGAAATCGCTCCAGGGCACTCAGTGTTCCGGTATCGGCAGGAGAAACAAAACTCAGAGAGGAGAGTCGAACGAAAAACAAGGAAAAACAAAATTGTCCTCGAACGCGAGCGTGATGGTGCGTTGCCTGAGCTTTGCCGACCGAAACCGCTTCCATTGAGAACGCCGTCGGGCCACCCCCGGGGAAGGTTGCTCTCGAGGCGAAAAGCGGAGCGAATCCGTGGAATCCTGGTGCAGGTGCAGGCAACAGGGCTTGGCTTTTCCTGTCGTTGGCGTGGGTTTGTTTATTTTCGACTCGCTCTCTTTCACTCCCATGGAGTTGGAAGGGGGTTGAATTGTATTTTTGTGATTTTTTTTTTTGTGACTTCGATTGTCGTTTCGGATTTGCAGGCGATTGAGCGTTAATGGAGTGTTCCGTTTCACCTGCAGAACGGTTGACCGTTCGGTGGAGCAGCGATTTGGATTCTGGCATGGCGCAAAGGTTAATTACTGTTTTGGGTTCTACGTGTAATGGGAGTTGTAAAACGAGCGGTTTGGTAATGAACTTTATCGGCAAACAGTGTGTTATGTAGTAAAGTATTTCCACAGGAAGCAATTGAGGATGTAAAAACAGTCTTGATAAATTCGAGAATCGATTTTTTAATAGATATGTGTGATAGTTATGAGCTTCATTTTTCACGACAGATAATCTCACACTCACAATCGTGTAATTTATTTAACTTCATTTTTCACGGTCATTTGATATTAAATACCACAGCCCAATGAATACTAACTGAGTCATTACAGCCGTCAGTGTGCGCATAATTGCATCTGCAAGTCACCCACGAGCGAAATGGAAACGAGGAGCGAAACCGTATGCAAAACGGCACATTCAATTACGACCAGAAGAGTGAGGCTGCTGTAAACAAAGGTGCTAATTGATTCCATTACCCCGTGTGTGATGGATTCACTTAAACCGAGCCCTGGAGCATATCCACGGAAACCCTCGCCAGCTTTCCGTCGAATCCCGGACGTCACGAGCAACGAACAAACACATTCGTATCGTGGCGTCTGCGAAGTTATTGCGAAGGGAGATGGCCGCCCGGAAGCATGATTCATGTTGGGACGCGATGGCGTCACGGCGTCAATAAGGGGGTCAGTGTCGTGTACAGTCGTGTATGTTGCATTATAATTGCGTTACAGCAACCTGGCTACCACCAAGGTTACCGAGGTCGTTCCCGGAAGTGGTGATGTGGTGAAGAAATGACTAGCTAGTTGCATTACACGTTAATTAATACGTTCCCGCCAACATCGTTAGTCTGGCTGCTGGAGGCCGCCATTTGGACTGTTCGACTGTTTGCTGGCATGTGTCTACTACAGTTTGTATCCTCTGGAGCAATATGGATGCTATTTCAGCGTGCTATTGCTAGGGATAAAACCCTCAAGTTCCCTGCACAAAACGAGAACCTAAAAATCGCTAATATCAGCATTTCTCCCGAACGCATATATCTCTCCGTCATGATATCTCCATCCACGGCGGGTTCCATTTTGCGACCGACCGGATGCAACGCCTAGCGCCTGCAGGAAGCACCCGTTCACCGAAAAGAAAGGATCCAGCGTGCAGGAAATGATGCCTGCTGGCATTTAATTTTCTTCTGCCTGCCAGCATCCACCGTCTGACGTTCGTGGGATGCCTAGCAGGGGTTTTCCTTCTTGCTCGGAAGAGTAAGAAAATTGAAAACCAGACTGAAACTTAGTCCAATCCCTTCCGCATACATCAGCCGTCTACTATCGTTTTGGGAACGCCGAAGAGTTTTTATAATATCCCGTAATAGTTTTTTCTTCCTTTTTTTGCTGCAGCAAACCGAAAGCAAATCATTATGCGGCCGGTATTGTATCCCTGCGCTTAAGCCCTCCTTTAGCGAAAGCATGTTGCAAAACCGTGTGCGATGAAAAGGAGAAAGGTGTAGTGCGCAAGAGAGCGAACAAAAAAACAAACGCACATACACACAGCCCGTGGTTCAATCCCTTGCAAGTGAAGTTTTGAAGCAGTGAAGCAGTCAAATGAAATACTGGATTTCAGCGCCGGATCTGGACAACGCTCGCAAGTAATGAATTTGAACGTCACTCCAGGGGGATTCTTTCGAAAGGAACGAACGTTTTTGGAACGGACGCCTCGCTGGGGAATGAAGCATCGATTAGTTCTCCCACAGCGTCAGCCGTACGGTCCTTCCTGAGAGAGCACGAGCGTGAGGGAGTGAAAAAAGGATATTAAAAAACGCGCCACGCTTCCCTTAAGGGCAGATAGCTGGAGTTGGGCGCGCGGTACCGACTCTTGAATTTGATGTTAAAATAGCGTGGGGTAGGTGCAGCTTAGTTGCTTAATTTTTATGGTCACTTTTATGAGTCACCGTGATCCGGCCGAAGTGGGTGGATTTGTGTGCCCGAGCGCGCCGTAGTGTTCGTGGAATTAATTACACCATTGGGTGCTGCTCGAATGTGGATGGTTCATAGCTACGGGTGGGAATAAATTAGTGTGGAAGAATGAGGTTAGTCTCGGGACAAGAGAAAAGAAAATCCAGAGCTAGTTACTGTAAAATATGTCTCAGAACGGTTTGCTGTCAAAACTAATTTTGCTATAACATTTTATAGCCATAATATCATCACAACAAATTTAATTATGGCATCCTGACGTTATTACCGATTATAGAAACGCCATAAATAAAGTCTCATAAATCTCCCAAAACGGCTTAAGATATTTAACGGCCTGAGAGAGAGAGAGAGATCCTTCCGAGAAGGCACGATCAATTAACTTATAATCGAGTTCCTCCACCGGAGAGGATTAGCATAGAGAATCTCACACTCACAATCGTGTAGTGTGTAAAATTTAACTTCATTTTTCACGGTCATTTGATATTAAATACCACAGCCCAATGAATACTAACTGAGTCATTACAGCCGTCAGTGTGCGCATAATTGCATCTGCAAGTCACCCACGAGCGAAATGGAAACGAGGAGCGAAACCGTATGCAAAACGGCACATTCAATTACGACCAGAAGAGTGAGGCTGCTGTAAACAAAGGTGCTAATTGATTCCATTACCCCGTGTGTGATGGATTCACTTAAACCGAGCCCTGGAGCATATCCACGGAAACCCTCGCCAGCTTTCCGTCGAATCCCGGACGTCACGAGCAACGAACAAACACATTCGTATCGTGGCGTCTGCGAAGTTATTGCGAAGGGAGATGGCCGCCCGGAAGCATGATTCATGTTGGGACGCGATGGCGTCACGGCGTCAATAAGGGGGTCAGTGTCGTGTACAGTCGTGTATGTTGCATTATAATTGCGTTACAGCAACCTGGCTACCACCAAGGTTACCGAGGTCGTTCCCGGAAGTGGTGATGTGGTGAAGAAATGACTAGCTAGTTGCATTACACGTTAATTAATACGTTCCCGCCAACATCGTTAGTCTGGCTGCTGGAGGCCGCCATTTGGACTGTTCGACTGTTTGCTGGCATGTGTCTACTACAGTTTGTATCCTCTGGAGCAATATGGATGCTATTTCAGCGTGCTATTGCTAGGGATAAAACCCTCAAGTTCCCTGCACAAAACGAGAACCTAAAAATCGCTAATATCAGCATTTCTCCCGAACGCATATATCTCTCCGTCATGATATCTCCATCCACGGCGGGTTCCATTTTGCGACCGACCGGATGCAACGCCTAGCGCCTGCAGGAAGCACCCGTTCACCGAAAAGAAAGGATCCAGCGTGCAGGAAATGATGCCTGCTGGCATTTAATTTTCTTCTGCCTGCCAGCATCCACCGTCTGACGTTCGTGGGATGCCTAGCAGGGGTTTTCCTTCTTGCTCGGAAGAGTAAGAAAATTGAAAACCAGACTGAAACTTAGTCCAATCCCTTCCGCATACATCAGCCGTCTACTATCGTTTTGGGAACGCCGAAGAGTTTTTATAATATCCCGTAATAGTTTTTTCTTCCTTTTTTTGCTGCAGCAAACCGAAAGCAAATCATTATGCGGCCGGTATTGTATCCCTGCGCTTAAGCCCTCCTTTAGCGAAAGCATGTTGCAAAACCGTGTGCGATGAAAAGGAGAAAGGTGTAGTGCGCAAGAGAGCGAACAAAAAAACAAACGCACATACACACAGCCCGTGGTTCAATCCCTTGCAAGTGAAGTTTTGAAGCAGTGAAGCAGTCAAATGAAATACTGGATTTCAGCGCCGGATCTGGACAACGCTCGCAAGTAATGAATTTGAACGTCACTCCAGGGGGATTCTTTCGAAAGGAACGAACGTTTTTGGAACGGACGCCTCGCTGGGGAATGAAGCATCGATTAGTTCTCCCACAGCGTCAGCCGTACGGTCCTTCCTGAGAGAGCACGAGCGTGAGCGAGTGAAAAAAGGATATTAAAAAACGCGCCACGCTTCCCTTAAGGGCAGATAGCTGGAGTTGGGCGCGCGGTACCGACTCTTGAATTTGATGTTAAAATAGCGTGGGGTAGGTGCAGCTTAGTTGCTTAATTTTTATGGTCACTTTTATGAGTCACCGTGATCCGGCCGAAGTGGGTGGATTTGTGTGCCCGAGCGCGCCGTAGTGTTCGTGGAATTAATTACACCATTGGGTGCTGCTCGAATGTGGATGGTTCATAGCTACGGGTGGGAATAAATTAGTGTGGAAGAATGAGGTTAGTCTCGGGACAAGAGAAAAGAAAATCCAGAGCTAGTTACTGTAAAATATGTCTCAGAACGGTTTGCTGTCAAAACTAATTTTGCTATAACATTTTATAGCCATAATATCATCACAACAAATTTAATTATGGCATCCTGACGTTATTACCGATTATAGAAACGCCATAAATAAAGTCTCATAAATCTCCCAAAACGGCTTAAGATATTTAACGGCCTGAGAGAGAGAGAGAGATCCTTCCGAGAAGGCACGATCAATTAACTTATAATCGAGTTCCTCCACCGGAGAGGATTAGCATACTCAGAATCACGTTTTTTTTTCGGATAAACTTCCATATTCAAATTTCACAAGAAACTTTTCCGATTCGCAACCCCTTCAGTATTTGTACGTAAATTATTCTAATCTCATCTCACGGTGCAACGACCGGGCGCAGTGAAACCAAGAACTGCCCCTTTTCCCACAGGTGAGCTGCCATGAAATTTCCATCACGTTTGCCTTATCTCACGAGCAGGCAAAAGGGTCACGCGCCGTCTGGTACGACCGAGGGCTGCCGATAAATAATTAATGAAAATTCATTGTAACCACTTGAAGATTCCACTCCACCCGGTTGGGGCGAGCTCGGGTTTCTCGGGTTGAGATTTATGCAACCTGCAACCTTTTGGGGGGAAAACGGGACCTACAGTCTGGTAGAGTTTTTCGTTCCGGAACTGAATAGAAAGGCGAGAACGTCAGCTTTCACACCCCGCTTTCGGTGTGCTTTTCATTCGTCATTCTGTGTGGTGTGGTGCGAACGAGGAGCGCAAAAAAAACCAGCCAAATGCAGGTGAGAACGTTTCCGCGATGAAAGTCCGTTTTTATCCGTGGGCGTGAAAATTCGGGTGATAGGTCCGGAAGGAATTTTGCCCACCTGAAATAGAGCGCTGCAGATGATGCAGCAGTTCGTCACTCGGTACCGGAGGAGAAACGAAAAGTTACTCGAAATTGCTTGTGATAGAAAGGCGACGTTGTTTTTTTACGTTGCTATCTGTAATTGAATTGCTTCATTCGGAATGTGTACCGAACGGTCGTTAATAAAGTATTCATTTCGTAAATAAAACACACCAGTTCAATCAACTCAACACGCAATCCAACCTGCTTTGACGAATACTCCGAATAAAACTGGCGATTAAAAATGCATCAGCATCATGATGGCGTGTTTCGGTAGCAAAGCGAAGGAAGGTGATTTGATGGATAGACCGAAACTCAACGCGAACCATCGCCGTCACATCTGATCAGCACGATTTAAATGGAGGGTTTCCCTGGCGCTGCGTACCGCAACAGCAACAGAACTGCTCGGGGCGTACGACTGAATTTCACCCTAAGAAAGAGTCAAGCGTGTACTCGAGCAAGACTGCAAGTGAAGGTTTCTCCTTCGCCATAAATCAACCACAGGCTATGATGGATGGCCGTGGGCAAAATTAAGCGGCACGTTGTCGCTCTCCAAAGGCATTGCGATGGGAATTATGGTACGGTTTGGTGTGCTTCTGTTCAAGAGGGGCTGCTCTGGAATCAGGACATTTGGTTGCGATTTGTTTGCAAGTTAACATTTGATAAAATTATCATCATAAAGCTATAATAATTATAGGATATTATCAAAAGTTTGGTCCAGACTACCGTTTACCGGTCTTTCACCGTGATTATAAGACTACCGTGGAATGCCGGTGGCATACTTTTAGGCGCCGGAGCTAAAATATTGTGCCATAATTAACCTATTTTTTGCACGAATAAAAGGTAACAAATGCTTGCATACTTTACAGTCTTTGAGATCAATGATAAGAATTGTCTAAACTTCGATTGTCTTTTGCAATAACGACATAAAAAAAAACATTCTAAAGCGAATTTGCAACCTTTTTCCAAAACCCCAAATAATGCGGATCATATACGTAAAGTAGCCATCTTTTGGAGCAGCTAACATAAAAAACGGTATTTTATTATAGCTATGAATAAATCACTTAAACATGTGAATAAACATATTCTTTACTATCGCCGTAATCCAAAACGCATCTGCTGAGTGCAGACGGATAAAAACCAGCAGCAAAAACCGCGGTGAGCACCCTCGTGCGATATTGGCGCGGCCTGTGATTTAATACTTCATAATATCCTTATCTTCATCGTAAACGATGCCCGCGATACGCGGCATACTGCCGGAAGCACCATCTGTGCCGCCGAAGACGGTGTTCCCTTTTTTATACACAACAGCAAAGTAGAAAAAATCAATAAAACTCAACACTTTCCCCTTTCCCGAACTATTCCTGGCTTGTCGCGACGTCCTGCTCCTGGAGTCCTGGAGTCTGCTCGTTGCGATATTGGAAAGGAAACGACGAACCGAACAAATCACACCCATTCCATTCCAAGGAAAATCTCGCCTCCAGTTGATTCCTGATTTGCGTAGGCACATAATGTATTCCGTCTGATGCAGCGCGGAGCCGGGCGCATCTCATCAGACAGATGTTGACTTCCTTGTGCGCGTGAGGATTTATTTGCACACGGCTTTATCGGCGTAATGAGAAACGAGACAAACGGGGGACAGCGTCGGGCATGAATTATTCAACGGCGCCCGGTGCAACCCGATGCGAGTCCTGCAAGACGCTCGGTCGGAGAAGTCAGCCGAGATACGAGAGCACATGCGTTTTCAATCACGTGGTTGAGCGCGCGTGGTGCGCGAACGGCAAAGGGTGCATAATTTAGACATAAAAGCGAGCATAAAAGCGATGACTTGACGTGCGTCACGTGTAAGTGATTGATCATTCGTGCCATGCTGGAAGGGGCTCCCTGGTCCGGCGTTTCCATTCATTGACAATTATCCACCTGCTGCGGTGAACAGCGGTTCGGTTGAAGTCCGTCCTGCAGGCTAGCCACAAACGCTAGCGTCAGCTAGGACAGTTGGGTGCGATTGTGGTTTTCTCACATTGGGTGCAAAGTGCAACCGACCGACCGGCTGCACTGTGTTTGTGTTTACGCTCGAAGTGTGTCGAGCCGGTGTCGGGAAGGTTTTTAAGGGATTATCCAAAGGGGATTTCTTCCGTGTGCTCGAAAAAGGAAGCCATATGGGATGCCACACACCCCGGTGCACAAAAGTGTCGCAGGAGCAATAAAATGGACCGACAGTTACAGAAAATTGGATTGCGTTGAACTGGAGCACTGCAGCTAACCGGCAAAGCTGGAGTTTGGAGAAAGAGCTGCTGCAAGAGCAGCGGAGTAACCTTTCTTGTTGCATAACCCATCAACTGGGAAGGGTAAACGTGTAGGGCGCATTTAGGAGTCGAAAGTTTTTGACGTTGAGTGGATGGTGAGATTAATGTGCTAATGTAATTAAAA
Organism: Anopheles cracens; assembly: GCA_002091845.1. NCBI lineage: Eukaryota > Metazoa > Arthropoda > Insecta > Diptera > Culicidae > Anopheles > Anopheles cracens. Next base: position 129,301 of record KZ072095.1, read on the forward strand.
TTAGTTGCTGTTGCTCCATTAAGTATTACAACATAGGTCAGAATATAGTTTTGTCATAAGAGTCTATACATCCAAAAAAAGAGTAACCATTTTAGGTTATTAAAATTTCACTGCAAAAGCGTTTGTTACAAAACAAATTTCCAACACCTCGTCATGTAACGTAAAAAGAGGCAAAAAAAACACTGCCAGCAATAAACCGCAGACCATGAAAAAGTCAGCCAGAGAGGTACAAACGAAACTACCTTTTGCCGGTGCACAAATGTCTGCACCGCATCCTCGGAGCAATTGTCGTCTGGAGATGATTGTCTCTCCAGACGGAAACAAAAAGGATACGCTTGCAGCAAACAGTATCCTGGCATATCGCTGCCATATTGTGTCTCGGTTTTGTCCCTATCCAGTGCGATGCATCTATGGACAGAACGCTGGGAGTGGCTAAGCAAATAGCTACACGTAGAGCCTTTCGCCGAATTCTCCGGCATAATCGCCTATCTCCAGACAGGTCCCTCTGCCGCATAATACCATGCTAAACTGTACTCCAATTAAGATCGACCTTTCTCATTGCCACGGGGGCAGGTCGGTCGTCCGGACGCGAAAGACCAAACGCCGCACGGGCAGGTAGGCAGGCAGTAAAGGCAGAAGCATGAAATTACATTCCCACCGGGGGTGTTTGTCACATTCATCGGTGCGGTGCGTTCATTAAAGTCCTTCGCAAGGATGTAATCCCATCCCCATGCAGGCAGGCAGGCAGTAAAGGCAGAAGCATGAAATTACATTCCCACCGGGGGTGTTTGTCACATTCATCGGTGCGGTGCGTTCATTAAAGTCCTTCGCAAGGATGTAATCCCATCCCCATGCGCTGTCGGGAGGGCGACGATCAAAGGAAAAGAAGAAACCAACACCGGGGTTTGTGTATGGCACCGAAAACAAATCAAAACGAGAGAATTCTCGAAGCCGTTTCCACTTTAATGCGAGCGATATGTCCTCTATTTGCACACTCGCCCCCTAGTGGCGGTCTAACGCACGTAGTGTGTCGCCCATGGTTGCTTTGATGACATTTTTGCTGTTTTTTGTTTTGTTGCTAGGTTGTTCCATGTCTCAAATTAGACCAGTTAAGCGTATGACACTGAGGAGAGGGATGAAATGATAAAAAACAGACGGAAACAAAAAGGATACGCTTGCAGCAAACAGTATCCTGGCATATCGCTGCCATATTGTGTCTCGGTTTTGTCCCTTTCGCTGGGAGTGGCTAAGCAAATAGCTACACGTAGACGGGCGGATAACACTGGTCGTGGTGTTGAATTCGGTGGGATTTTTTAAGTTGTGAGGTTCGTTTTCGAAATAGGATCTCGAATGTTTTATGGCGTTTTGAGCTGCATGTAAAAACCGTAAAACGAAATAGAGAACTCCATGTTTGTAGGTGCTACTATTAGGTTTTACTATTTTGTGAAAATAAAGTTTGATGATTCGCATTGCAGAGGAGAACGGTTCGGTTCTCTTTTCTCTTATTCTATGCAATTATTTTGTGACTTACATGACATCTGCGTAATGACAATAAAGTGAAAAAAAGAAAAACATAACACACAAACCACAAAGTTATTAAAGACTTATAAATTTGAAAGCACAACTTAGTAAACTAGTAGCAGTAAACTTAGTAAATAATGCTTAGCTTTCGATCTATAAAAAGTATATCATAATAAAAGTATAGTTTTGTAATGAAAGTTCGTATTCTTCAAAGTTGTAAGAAGCAAAATAAAACGCAAAAGATGCTTTTCAATAGATTTACAACTGAGATGCTTTAAACATTACAAATGATAATGATGAGATAAGTAGTTGGATTAAAAAGAGAATAAAATCAATTCAAATCAAAAGAAAAAGCTGTAGAAGCAACAAACACATATTTATATCAACATAACAATAAATAGAATATGAAATGAGTTGTTTAAAGCAGGTGGAAAGGAAAGAAAATTATTTATCAATAAGCAAATTATTTAAACTATAGCTAAACAACTAGTCACCAATAAAGCAAAAGTAGTATATACGCAATTTAATCATCAAATGGCAATTAAAACTGGCCAAATATGAAGCATTCACTCATAGGGCCTAAGCCTTTCGCCGAATTCTCCGGCATAATCGCCTATCTCCAGACAGGTCCCTCTGCCGCATAATACCATGCTAAACTGTACTCCAATTAAGATCGACCTTTCTCATTGCCACGGGGGCAGGTCGGTCGTCCGGACGCGAAAGACCAAACGCCGCACGGGCAGGTAGGCAGGCAGGCAGTAAAGGCAGAAGCATGAAATTACATTCCCACCGGGGGTGTTTGTCACATTCATCGGTGCGGTGCGTTCATTAAAGTCCTTCGCAAGGATGTAATCCCATCCCCATGCGCTGTCGGGAGGGCGACGATCAAAGGAAAAGAAGAAACCAACACCGGGGTTTGTGTATGGCACCGAAAACAAATCAAAACGAGAGAATTCTCGAAGCCGTTTCCACTTTAATGCGAGCGATATGTCCTCTATTTGCACACTCGCCCCCTAGTGGCGGTCTAACGCACGTAGTGTGTCGCCCATGGTTGCTTTGATGACATTTTTGCTGTTTTTTGTTTTGTTGCTAGGTTGTTCCATGTCTCAAATTAGACCAGTTAAGCGTATGACACTGAGGAGAGGGATGAAATGATAAAAAAACAATTCCGTCCACCACTGTCCTTCGCAACGGGGACCATGTGTCCGTCCTCCGGAATGTGGTTTGCTGTACCGGCGATCGTTTCGGCGTAGGAGGCAAACCGAGCAAAAAACAGCTTAAAACGACAATAAAATTACACCCAACAGGCAACAGTTGCATGTGTTTGCACTGTTTCGACCTGCGCGCTTCACAGTGGGCGGCGTTGGGCCATTTGATACTCTGTCTGCTGTCGTGGTACTTCGGCGAAAAGGGAATGTCAAATGCGAATTCTTTGACTTCTTTCCCGCGAGTTAGCACATGTTTGCCTTTGAGTTGCGTGTGTTTTTTGTTTTTTCGTTCTCTATGTCGGACCCGTGCATTCCACATCACTTGTGCTGTCAGTACTATCGGAAACGAAATCGATAGTAGCATCTCGTCGCGCAGCAGTAAACGGACATTTAATTGAATGCCCCATTCGGGCAGCCGTTTACTTTATTTACCTTTCAAATCGGTACCATCGTTTCTGGGCGAGGATTTACCGTGCGCCAGAGACAGCAGAAAAATCGAATTCATGAGCATGAGCTTGTACGTGCGTCTGGTGACGGAGTTTTACGTTGTCGAAGCAGTCGATAACTACGAAGGAGTGGAGAGTTGGCGGACTGCTCACGCCGACTCCTAATAGTGTTCGCCAGTGGTGGCAAGTCAATATTGATCTCACATCGTGCCGGATGTTGGGTCCGGTTTGTTCTGCTGCGGAATGGAAAAGGTTCCGTACGGTGGATGCCAATTTTCTGAAAAGTACCAGGGAAATCGCCATCCCCACTGTCATGGCCAGAATGTGTACAGGGATATTGCTTTTATCGGAACGTTTGTAGGGGATATTGGAGAAAGAGATTGAGCTTTTTTTTTAAAGCATTTTCATGTTAACAATATACAATATAGACATGAAATTTAAAGTATACACAACTATATTATATTTTAGAACATTTCAAGCAAATAGCATACTTTTACACACATTGAAATTGCCTTGCTGTACTAAATCTTACTAAAAACTGATGATGAGTGCGTGAGTTTTAGAAGAACTTAGTAATAGCAACTGTAATATAGACTGAATTAGTATAAAAACACAAAGAGAAAGATGGTTTGATTAAATATTATAATCCAAGTCGTTAGACAAGACAATTTAGGGCAATGTGTAAACTATCCACTTGCTACTGAGACACTGATCTACAGCTTTCTGCTCTCGTTGGACCTTATCAGGACGGATTTCATTAAGACAACGCTGCGACCATTGTTTGTACAATTCAATTTCGTAATGTAAATTAATTTACTTTCGAAATTCTTTCCATTCTTCCACTGCCATGCTGACAGAGCGGATACGCTATCATCCTTTCCGTTATTGAAATAGTTTACCGTTGAGCGCTTTGTTGAATGACAATTTCCTGCTCACCGCTCCTCTAGAGTTCCTCGATTTCTACTCACCGCTCCACTCGCGCCTTAATTAGTCTCGGGGGGAAAACACAGCGTCGAAAGGAAAAGCGTGCAACTACCGACCTACCACGGACCTGTTGTTGGCGCGAAAGAAAGGACCGTGGTTCATAAACACGACGGCAATCGCTTTGCCGTCTTCTTGCACAATAAATGAAGATTGTTTAATTAATTTAGCGTGTTTTCTTTTCCGTTCGCAGCTACGAATGTCTGACGCCGGCCAACACCAAGCAGAGTAAGAGCTGTGGCGATCTGTTAGATATGGTAGGCAATCGTCGGTGTTTGATTTAATTCGGCTTTGTTTACAGACACACACGCACACCCAAACACTAACGCTCGCTTCTTACAAATGCCCTCCCTTCCGACAGGAAACGACACCGGACGGCGGAAATGAAGCTGTTGCACTGAAGAAAGCGCTCGAGTGGGAGCTCTCGTTGGACTCGCGGGACCTGCGATCGCACGCCTGGTACCATGGGCCGATACCGCGCCAGCGGGCGGAGGAGATCGTCCAGCGGGAGGGGGACTTTCTGGTGCGCGATTGCGTATCGCAGCCGGGCAACTACGTGCTGACGTGCAAAACGAAGGGACCGACGCTGCACTTCGTGATCAACAAGGTGAGAGAGAGAGAGCGACCAGGCGGCTCCATTTGGGAGATTGTTTGGCGTCAACCTTATGACATGACCAGGGCCCAGACGGTTTGAGATTCTTTGACGCCACTGCTGTTGAAATGGTAGAGTGGTGGAGAAAAACTACATAGCTGTTGAAAAAGAACACAGCTGAGGAGCTTCCAAAGCAAAAAAGCGCGACTAGCTCCGCCATAAATCAGCATGAAATGAATCTTCATTTACATAATGTCTGATCAGGCTGGAAGTGCACGGGTTCGCAGAGGCTTACAGCGTCTTCTAGTGCCTGGGGACAAGACGCCAAGACGCTAGACCAGCGGAAAAAATATCTTCTCCTTACGTGAACCCGCACGCCATGCTTACTTTAGTTCTTACTTTATAGTTCCGCGTACAGGAACCACTCGAGACAAAGTAGTGTCGGCTCCGAGAGCACGTGCGAAAGTTTTTATTCCACCAGCGCCCTTCCTTCGCGCGAAAGCCCGACAGAAATTTTCCCCTCAGCCATTCCTAGCCCGTTTCGTTGAAGTACGATGGTGACGGTGACTTTTTCCGCCTCGTCTGTTCCTGCTTTCTTCATCACGATTGTTTCGAACCGGCGCGGGAATGAGTGTCTCGGGCGCCGGGACATGAAGCGGACAAACATTGCCTGATTACAAGCTACTTCAAGTGTGTAAGTCGCAAGTGAAGAGCACTAAAGCACGGCATGTGGTGGTAGCGCAAGTTCACTTCAGCGTGTTTGGATTTGTTTTGACGTTGGCGTTGTCCACTGGTCCTGTTGCCCCTGATGCCTGATGTCTGGTTTAAGCGCCACGAGAGGCACTCCAGGACTTTTCAGGCTGAGGAGAACATTACGAACTTGCAAGTGGCTGTGCAATTCGATTAAATTTCGCACCACAGTTGAAAGTAATAGACGCTGTTGAATGCAATGTTGCTCGTTTTGTGGTTGCAGCTATAGCACATTATCCAATTAGGTGTTGGAGAGGCAAGTATCGCCCAGAAGTTCATCCCGCAAGTTTGACGGTACAATAGTAGTTCGGTTTTGACAACCGAGCTACTGTAACTTAACAGGAATACGTTCTTCGATCCAAGATCCTGGCATCTTCGGAAAAATATTCAATATTTTTCCAGCTCATTAGCGAAACTCAGTGAAATATTTCACTTCATTGCAATTCGCCCAAATCGAGATGGCTCTTCAAACTACCTACAAGTACAGAGCAATGCAATCAACAGAGCACTAGACAACTTAATTAAAAAGTCCGTTCCGACAACGAGCACAATGGTGAACATTGCGATACGATGCGATTTCCGAGAAAGCATCATCAGCCCCCTCAGCCTCTCCGCGCCGTCGTCCTCTCCTTCCAAAGTGATCGGTACATCAATTTCGACTGCTTGGCACCACCGCAACGATGATTGATTCACTCCACCGATTTGCCAACCGGGAACGCTTTACATTCTATTTCCGATTTCGATCTTGCCAACCAGCGAACGACAAATGCTCGAGTACGGCACACGGCTCGGGAGGTGATTTCGACCTTCGACCGGCTCTTGGTCGCGCGTGTAGCACACGCGAAAACACACCGAACGAATGGAGAAGCATGAAAATAGCATTATGATCGATCACTTGAGAGCTAACGAACCGAAGGCTAGCGTCCCGTGCTTTGCGAGGCTGTCGTTTGCAGCAAACGCCTCGTCTTCGTCCGGAGATATGCTGATGCTGCTGGGCGTAATTTTTGGTTGGGTTGAGGTGAGAGGAGGTGATAAGAAATCGATAGGAGAAACGAAGAAGGAGAATGAAAATCGTTCATTTGTCGAAAATTGTTAACGAAGTTAATTTTCGACAAAAAATGAATAACATTTCTACCGAGATGTGGAAAAACTAGCATCAGCCGTGCACTTCAGGCACTTGCTCCCCTCAGTTCACGGTGTACTGAAGGACAACTAATGAACTCCAGCAGGACGCAGCTCCTGGAGTGCTTCAAACCATCCTTGTCCCGGCCGTAACGAGGTTATCATGCTTGATTACTTAGCGCATGTCGTCACGATCGGGTGATTCCATTTATCACGCACTCCGCCATCGTGGTCGTCGCGCCCGTAGGGTCGCCATCGTATCAGTTGCTTCATCAAAAAAGGCACAATAAAACCCTCATCATTCCGTTCTCTCTTCACAGCTGCTGCTCCAGCCGGAAACCGTATACGAGCGGGTGCAGTATCAGTTCGAGGATGACGCCTACGATACAGTTCCTGATTTGATTACCTTCTACGTAGGCTCGGGTAAGCATGGCGCGCGCTCCTGGCAGGCCCGACTGGCTGACTGACCCCATTCCAATTTCCTCGTGACCCAGGAAAATCCATATCGGCCGCATCGGGTGCGAGAATTCAATTTCCGTGCAACCGAACGTACCCGCTGTCGTTCTACGCGGGCAAGTGTCCCCAGAATGTTGCCGGGGTGGCCGGCATACGGGGTCCGAGCCCGCTCAACTCACCCTCGCCAGTACCGTCGTCGCCGGGCTTCAGGTGCGTAGCTAGCAGCCAGTTGACGTCCGCTCCACCTGGTGTCCCTATAACCTCTGTCCGTAAATCGATAGGTATAATCCGTACACGCAGCAGACCAGCTCGTACCGCAGTCCGATGTCATCGCCGCCGCGGACGAAGCGTGAAACGCCGCCACGGTTGCCGAGCAAAAAGCAACGTTCGCAATCGCTCGGTGTTTGATTTAATTCGGCTTTGTTTACACACACATACCCAAACACTAACGCTCGCTTCTTACAAATGCCCTCCCTTCCGACAGGAAACGACACCGGACGGCGGAAATGAAGCTGTTGCACTGAAGAAAGCGCTCGAGTGGGAGCTCTCGTTGGACTCGCGGGACCTGCGATCGCACGCCTGGTACCATGGGCCGATACCGCGCCAGCGGGCGGAGGAGATCGTCCAGCGGGAGGGGGACTTTCTGGTGCGCGATTGCGTATCGCAGCCGGGCAACTACGTGCTGACGTGCAAAACGAAGGGACCGACGCTGCACTTCGTGATCAACAAGGTGAGAGAGAGAGAGCGACCAGGCGGCTCCATTTGGGAGATTGTTTGGCGTCAACCTTATGACATGACCAGGGCCCAGACGGTTTGAGATTCTTTGACGCCACTGCTGTTGAAATGGTAGAGTGGTGGAGAAAAACTACATAGCTGTTGAAAAAGAACACAGCTGAGGAGCTTCCAAAGCAAAAAAGCGCGACTAGCTCCGCCATAAATCAGCAAGAAATGAATCTTCATTTACATAATGTCTGATCAGGCTGGAAGTGCACGGGTTCGCAGAGGCTTACAGCGTCTTTTAGTGCCTGGAGACAAGACGCCAAGACGCTAGACCAGCGGAAAAAATATCTTCTCCTTACGTGAACCCGCACGCCATGCTTACTTTAGTTCTTACTTTATAGTTCCGCGTACAGGAACCACTCGAGACAAAGTAGTGTCGGCTCCGAGAGCACGTGCGAAAGTTTTTATTCCACCAGCGCCCTTCCTTCGCGCGAAAGCCCGACAGAAATTTTCCCCTCAGCCATTCCTAGCCCGTTTCGTTGAAGTACGATGGTGACGGTGACTTTTTCCGCCTCGTCTGTTCCTGCTTTCTTCATCACGATTGTTTCGAACCGGCGCGGGAATGAGTGTCTCGGGCGCCGGGACATGAAGCGGACAAACATTGCCTGATTACAAGCTACTTCAAGTGTGTAAGTCGCAAGTGAAGAGCACTAAAGCACGGCATGTGGTGGTAGCGCAAGTTCACTTCAGCGTGTTTGGATTTGTTTTGACGTTGGCGTTGTCCACTGGTCCTGTTGCCCCTGATGCCTGATGTCTGGTTTAAGCGCCACGAGAGGCACTCCAGGACTTTTCAGGCTGAGGAGAACATTACGAACTTGCAAGTGGCTGTGCAATTCGATTAAATTTCGCACCACAGTTGAAAGTAATAGACGCTGTTGAATGCAATGTTGCTCGTTTTGTGGTTGCAGCTATAGCACATTATCCAATTAGGTGTTGGAGAGGCAAGTATCGCCCAGAAGTTCATCCCGCAAGTTTGACGGTACAATAGTAGTTCGGTTTTGACAACCGAGCTACTGTAACTTAACAGGAATACGTTCTTCGATCCAAGATCCTGGCATCTTCGGAAAAATATTCAATATTTTTCCAGCTCATTAGCGAAACTCAGTGAAATATTTCACTTCATTGCAATTCGCCCAAATCGAGATGGCTCTTCAAACTACCTACAAGTACAGAGCAATGCAATCAACAGAGCACTAGACAACTTAATTAAAAAGACCGTTCCGACAACGAGCACAATGGTGAACATTGCGATACGATGCGATTTCCGAGAAAGCATCATCAGCCCCCTCAGCCTCTCCGCGCCGTCGTCCTCTCCTTCCAAAGTGATCGGTACATCAATTTCGACTGCTTGGCACCACCGCAACGATGATTGATTCACTCCACCGATTTGCCAACCGGGAACGCTTTACATTCTATTTCCGATTTCGATCTTGCCAACCAGCGAACGACAAATGCTCGAGTACGGCACACGGCTCGGGAGGTGATTTCGACCTTCGACCGGCTCTTGGTCGCGCGTGTAGCACACGCGAAAACACACCGAACGAATGGAGAAGCATGAAAATAGCATTATGATCGATCACTTGAGAGCTAACGAACCGAAGGCTAGCGTCCCGTGCTTTGCGAGGCTGTCGTTTGCAGCAAACGCCTCGTCTTCGTCCGGAGATATGCTGATGCTGCTGGGCGTAATTTTTGGCTGGGTTGAGGTGAGAGGAGTCGATAAGAAATCGATAGGAGAAACGAAGAAGGAGAATGAAAATCGTTCATTTGTCGAAAATTGTTAACAAAGCTAATTTTCGACCAAAAAATGAATAACATTTCTACCGAGATGTGGAAAAACTAGCATCAGCCGTGCATTTCAGGCACTTGCTCCCCTCAGTTCACGGTGTACTGAAGGACAACTAATGAACTCCAGCAGGACGCAGCTCCTGGAGTGCTTCAAACCATCCTTGTCCCGGCCGTAACGAGGTTATCATGCTTGATTACTTAGCGCATGTCGTCACGATCGGGTGATTCCATTTATCACGCACTCCGCCATCGTGGTCGTCGCGCCCGTAGGGTCGCCATCGTATCAGTTGCTTCATCAAAAAAGGCACAATAAAACCCTCATCATTCCGTTCTCTCTTCGCAGCTGCTGCTCCAGCCGGAAACCGTATACGAGCGGGTGCAGTATCAGTTCGAGGATGACGCCTACGATACAGTTCCTGATTTGATTACCTTCTACGTAGGCTCGGGTAAGCATGGCGCGCGCTCCTGGCAGGCCCGACTGACTGACTGACCCCATTCCAATTTCCTCGTGACCCAGGAAAATCCATATCGGCCGCATCGGGTGCGAGAATTCAATTTCCGTGCAACCGAACGTACCCGCTGTCGTTCTACGCGGGCAAGTGTCCCCAGAATGTTGCCGGGGTGGCCGGCATACGGGGTCCGAGCCCGCTCAACTCACCCTCGCCAGTACCGTCGTCGCCGGGCTTCAGGTGCGTAGCTAGCAGCCAGTTGACGTCCGCTCCACCTGGTGTCCCTATAACCTCTGTCCGTAAATCGATAGGTATAATCCGTACACGCAGCAGACCAGCTCGTACCGCAGTCCGATGTCATCGCCGCCGCGGACGAAGCGTGAAACGCCGCCACGGTTGCCGAGCAAAAAGCAACGTTCGCAATCGCTCACGCCGCTGCACGGTGGCCAGGGCGGTCAGCAGAGGTACAGCAGCGCCGACGGGGTAATTGGTGGCAATGGGAGCAGTGGTAGCAACGGTGGACCGGATGGGAAGTTGGGCTCTGGCAAACCATCGCGCCTGGCAGACACCCCGGAGAAGTGCAACAGTGCCGACGGGGTGATACACAACAATGACTCCGCCGCTGGACGACAGCTGCCCGGCGAGGAGAAGAGTTCCAGCGCGGACGGCGTGGTAGTGAAGTCGAAGACGCAAGGGCGTCCCAGCTCCACAGACCCGGGCAGCGCATCGCTAGCGTCGCTGAAGAGTAGCTGCCAATCGCTGCCTCGGTCGGCAAGTTTAAGATCTTCCCGTGCGTCCAGCATCAACAAGGAACCGAGCGAACACTCGCTGAGCCCCTGCATCGAGCAGAAGCAGTTCGCGGAGGACGACGACCAGGAGCAGCCGCCGAGTCCGCCGCCGAAACCGATCCGCGGTGGAACGCTCCAGCGGCGGGACTCCATGAAGGACTCCGATACGCAGTCCGTGCAGGGTGGCACGGGAACGCACGGTGGACGCGGGGGTGGCATGGGATCCTACCATCCCAGCGGGTCCGATTCGGGCAACGGGTCGGGTGATTCAGCGCAAAGCTCGGCCACGGGCGAGGAGCTAACGCTGCCGGCACGTCCCGGCGGAGTGGTGCTCCGAAATCCAAGATTCATACCAACGTCGCTGTCGTCGGTGACGCTGCGATCGCACGCGGAACTTGATCCGGTCGCGGCGGAAGAAGCGCTGCTGGCGATGCAGATACCCACCTACGAGCAGGTGTCACGGTTTGATCTGGAGAACTTCAACACGCTGCTGCTGCCGTTCTGTGACTGCAAACCGCTGGACGGTGGCACGCTCAGCACCTTCCGCATGATGCTGTGCGAGTCTGGTCCGCGGGTCATTGCGAATCATCTGACGCTGGTAGATATTGCGTTGATACTAGGTGAGTTCGCTGCTGCATCACTCCACACACACACACAGTCTCTGATAAACCCTCTGTGTCTACGGTAGAAAAAGAGGAAAGTCATAAGGATGACCCACTCGGTTGCACCGGACTGGAGCTGATCACGCTCGAGCAGGGCAGGCAGTACCGGCTGGACCTGATCGAGCGCACCGAGTGCATGAAGCTGCTGGTCGCCGTCACCATCCTCACCTGCCAGAGCGATCTGGAGCGGGCGGAAACGCTCAACAAGTGGATCCAGATCGCGGTCGAAACGAAAACTGCCTTGGGCAACCTGTTCGGGTTCAGTGCCATCATGTTGGGGCTCTCGATGCCGCAGGTAATCCGACGTCGACGCAAGGCCCGCAGCCAGATACTAATGCCATCTGCTCCTCTGCCTACAGATTCAGAAGCTCGAGTCGACCTGGCACACGCTGCGTCAAAAGTTCACCGATAGTGCATTCAACTTCGAGGCCAAGTTGCGGCCGACGCTGAACAGCATGAACGACTGCTCGAACCCGCAGGCCCCGAACACGACCATCCCGCACATACTGCCGTACGTACTGGTTAAGGATCGTACCATCGACGATGTTTTTGGTGAGTGAAGCGAGGGGTTTAGCAGGATGTTGGCACAGCAAACTCAAGTAGGTCTGGGACTGCCATTGG
>KZ072095.1:145702-161550 GCA_002091845.1 Anopheles cracens
TTTATGAAACCACACGAAATATATCAAAACCAACAAGGAACATAGTCCTCTCTCCTGCACTTTCGGGTGTAGTTGCAGTAGCAGTTCGTTACCACTTCGAGGCTAGCACTCGAATATCAGTCTTTTCTTAAGTTCTTCCCAAATTTAGAAGGCATCAGGCATTCTTCTCTGTTTGCACGATTGTTAGCAGATCCAGCTATTCTCGGAACATAAATAGTACTTCTGGTATCTTCGAATTCTGTTCGATTTAAGTTTGATTTTGCAAGTTAAAAGATGCGGAATGACTTAAAGTATATTTGTAAGGAATCTCATAGCCAAAACGGATACTCGATGGAGTTAGCTGGACAATATGGCGTCGCAAAGATCTAAGCGGTGCTGGAACTGGAAGCACGAAGTACTTGAAAAAGAGCTCATGGGATAATACAAAACGAAGCGGAAAAGAAAAAGGGTGTAAAGGCTCCAGTCCGTACGTTCGTAACTTAGCAAGCTTAGGCTAGTAAGAGTTTGGAGCCGTAGAAGATCTAGTCAAGTAATTCGTTTGATAAACAATTTTAGTACATGAATTATATATTGGAATGAGATGAAGATACCAAGAAAGCGAACAAGCAGATGATGACGAAAGGAACTCTCGGGCAAGAAATGGCGCATACCAATCCTATACTTCCGCAAAACATGGTGCAGACTGGAGAACAGGACTCTAACTCGCGGACTTGAGCCAAGCACGTACGCATTGTTTCGACGCGAGATTTCTTTTCATCACAGCAAAACGGAATGTGAGGATTGGAGCATACGGGAGCAAAGCGGTGACCTGGGTGGTGTGGTAACTGAAAAGTATTATATACAGATATAGTTATGGAAACAAAGTACTTGTCACGATATGTTGTACAAACTAACTAACATACTACTTCTATTCGAAAAACAAACAAAAAAAAACATTGCATATGGGACAAATCGTGTGCGTGAAAGAAAATGCAACGTATTGTATGAAAATAAATTATTTAATACGACTAAACAACATACATACCTTGTATATGTCATTCGTTTGAAGTTGGCAGTACATCCAACTTTCACGGCGCTGGCAGCTGGCTGACGTGTCGAAAGAAGACGAAATCCTTCGGAAACAGCTCGGCTGCGTGCGGATGCATCAGTTTGTAGGACTGCCGGATGGTCACCGAAGCGACGCCAGCAATCTCCTCGATCTTGCTGGGTGTCAGCACGTTTGCCGACGTCTGCGACGCCATGTAGATACGGATTGCAGCACTCACTCAGATTGGCACAGAAACGGGACATAAAATCTTCCGATGTGATGATCTCCAGCGAGGTGGACAATCGCTTGAGGATAAACTTGAAGCACCGTCCAATGTCCTTCTTGCCGACCGTGCTCACCGCACACAGCTCCTTGAACGTGCGCGGTACACCCTCCTGGCGGCAGGCAATGTACAAACAGGCGGACGCTTTCGCGTCGATAGGCCGGTGCTTGATATCGGTCGCATCGTGCACCCGCTTGAAGATGATTTTGGCGAGATCGATCGTCGACTTGCTGGCATTGATGCGTTCAGCCATCGTGACTATGGTGCCAAAGCCGGCAATCAGCTTACGGTTGGTGGCGTTGTCCTTTTTGAATGAGCGTACGCCACCGCTCCCTGAAAAGGGATGACAGAGATTAGACGATTGAGCATCGGAGCAAGTAATGACAACGGTTACCAAAGTTGCTGGACTGCATTATTGTCGATAGATCGCCATCTTGTAGAAGCGGATCTGGCGCACTACCGGTACGGCACGGATCAACCCGCGTTCGTTCGTCGGCAAACGTGCGCCACTCGCACGATGGATCGATATGTCGGTCCCCAACGACGAGCCCGCAGATCGAACAAACCACGTCGCCGGTGTGATGGTCCTCGAGCAGCTCCGCGGCGGGATGATACAGGCAGTGGATACTATTTAGCAGACTGTGTGTAGAGATACGAAGCAGTTAAAAGAGTCGTGAGAAACCCAAAGAGTTCCGTGGACTTACTTGATATTTGTGTCCATTATTACTTCGTGTTTTATCTTCAGTTCCTAGACCAAGTTTCGTGATTTTATTCTAGCTAAACTCGGTTTTTGAAAACGCAGAAACTCTTCTTAGCTTGAACTGTCACTTCTAAACTGAAAAGATACTTCACTGAACGAAATTTGCTCGGGCTAAAAGCCAGTTGCCATTGGTAACGATGTAGAAGACTACTTTGATAGATGGAACAGAGACATTGGACGAATTGCACCTGATCCAGTGGCGGGCCAGAGTAAGCTCACATTTGAGACTTTCTGCTCAGCCTGTAGAATTGGTTGACTTCTAAGCGTTGTTTCGGATATTCGCCAGTTGCCATTGGTAACGATGTAGAAGACTACTTTGATAGATGGAACAGAGACATTGGACGAATTGCACCTGATCCAGTGGCGGGCCAGAGTAAGCTCACATTTGAGACTTTCTGCTCAGCCTGTAGAATTGGTTGACTTCTAAGCGTTGTTTCGGATATTTTTGCAACTAGCCGAAACAACATTTACAGGGTCCGATAATTAATCCAGAACCTAACCACATCGTTTTGGGGTGTGTGTTTGCGTTGTAGTTTTTATTAGATTATCTTATAAATCAGTTCATTATGTGTACTATTTCAATTCACCTTCCCAAACCTCATTTGCCGTGGTGGTGCTGCCCCTGTGTTTTATTCTTTCCCATTCTTGTTTCTGCTTCACTTCCGTTGAACGTGCTTCCCACGTGTGTTACCACGGCCGGTGGCCGGTACAGACACAGCTCAAAAATATAATTCTCCATCTAAGTAAATAATTCTTAAGCAGAAAAATAAGAATGAAACGTGAAAATAATACATTTCATCGTCAGGCTGCACGAGTCGCTGGCGCGTACCAATGCACGGTCCGGATGAATGCCGCACATGGATGACGCGCTGCAGGCCACATTAGTTGACATATCGTAACAGAAAAATCCCGGCGATCTAATTAGTTACCAGTTAGCTTGCTTGCTACACGTTGCTACAGCATTCCTATAGCTATCGCTGGTCGGGCGGTGTATGGATGTTAGTTGTTAGTACAGTGCATATTCGCTAGTTAGCGCTGCTAGCCTGTCGAAACGTATGGAGGAATCATTCGATCAAACTATTGAACGCTGAATCCTTTACAGCGGGCAAACTACCGTATGTACACTGTAAATCCAATAAAACATGTAAATTAGCATCAAAAGACCCACGTCCGGTTACCATCGTCGGCCCGTTGTGTTTGTTCCACTCTCTCCGACCGCTACGTTCGTGGGATCCTTACAAAATTATTAAATAATTCAATCATCTGTGGAAAATGTTTGTACTCCCGTTAGTGTGGTATTTGTTGATTTTTTGCTTAGTTGCTGGGAGAGAGGAACGCCAGTTGCCTGGCACGAAACGACCCGGCGCTGTGGCAACGCGGGCACTTCGAAAATCGAACCCAAACCAATCCACATCCGGGTACGGTGTACATGCGGCGGAGGCGGCAGACACCTTCTTACACCGGCGGCAGCTGATCGATTGGCGTGAAGAAGTTGAAGTCGTCCGGAAACAGTTCGGCCGCGTGCGGGTACATTAACCGGTACGACTGGCGGATCGTGACGTCGGCCACGCCGGCAATGTCGCCGATTTCCTTGTGTGTTTTCTTGTTGTCCGAAGCCTGCGACGCCATGTAGATTGCTGCCGCCGCCACGGAGATGGGCGACCGACCAGGTACGATGTCCATCTCGACCGCCTTGCGGGCTATGTGCGTTGCAGCGCGCTGCACCACGTTCGGCAAATCTGGAATGGGGTGTAAAAACCGGGTGTAAGTAAGTAATGTCCTGAAGGCGGTGGTGAATTAGCCATCAGAGGGGATGCTATTATTAGGTTGTCTTTAGATTTTTCTTATTTATCTGCTGCTTTAATGGATGATGCGATTGTTTATCGCATCTTTTCGTGAATTAGGTACTTGAAATGAGAAAAAGTTGATAAAGCAACAATTTAGCCAACGGATAACTCAGATACAGATAGCAATCCATTCGCTTTCTTAGTCGTTGGCTAAGAGATTGGTATCAGTAGGAGTATGAAAAGAAAACTCCGAAAAAGCTATTGAACAGGTAGCAGGAAGCATAGCTTTGAAATATTTAAGTTGTTTCGTGAGTTTTATATGCTTCGCATGAACTTTCTGAAAACTGGACCTTTTTGTAAATTACAGGTACTCTGAAAAAAACTTAACTGTTCCGAAATACCTTAAACGCGAAGCCCTCTAGAGTCGAAACCACTTACCAAGATTAGCGCAGAAGCGGGACATGAAGTCGGCGGTGGTGATGAGATCGACGGAGGTAGCGAGTGCCTTGAGCGTGAGCTTGAAACAGCGTCCAATTTCCTTCTTGCTGATCTTGCTGACAGCGCAGATCTCTTTGAACGTTCGCGGCACACCCTCCTGACGGCAGGCGATGTACAGGCAGGCGGACGCTTTCGCGTCGTTCGATCGGCCCTTCAGGTTTTTGCCATCATGTACCTGCTTGAATAGATTGTTCGCTCGGTCGGTGATCGTCTTGGGCAGGTTGATTCTGTCCGCCATCGTGCTGATCTCCTTAAACGCCGCGATCAGTGCCCGGTCGGAGCTGCTCATCGTGCGGCGGTTCTGGTATTTGGCAGCTAAAACAGAAGCAGACGGTGTATTGCTTATTGTCTTTGCACTTGTATCCTGGCCTCAAAACACATACCTCCGAACGCATCGAACGACGCCGGACCGGTTCCGGGGCCGATCATGGTCGAGAGATCGCCTCCACCGAGCAGTGGATTTTCCGGTCCACCGACACGAGACGGATCGACGCCCGCCTTCTCGTTGCTGAACGTACGCCACTCGGAACCGACATCGATGACGCGGTCGCCGACCACCAGGCCGCACTCGGAACAGATCATATCACCGGCCCGGTAGTCCTCTATCAGCGGTGCATCCGGATGCGAGTAGCAGCAAACTTTGTTCAGCTGGGCGTCCCTGTGTGCGTGTGTTGCACCGCGCGGAGAGAAAGACGAAAACAAATCATGCATTCCTCCAGGTACGGGGTCAGGGGAAACGGTGGAGAGAACCCAATGCGATACATTATTCATACGAACCTTGATGAGCTGGCCATTCTGTACGGGCTTTTTCAGTTTCGTCCAGGGAAGCAAAACACAGGTGAACCGAAGCCCTTCTCCAGTGCAAGGGACTCCTCAACAAACGCCAGCAACGCAGCAAAGACCCTGCTGCTGCGTTGGTGCCAGCACTCTGCTTTTGGCGGGATTGCAGCACACGCGCGCTTCTATTTAGCTGCTCGATCTATACGTTGGGACTTAATAAATGCCACCGAAACTCGATTTAATCGTTCCGTGCGCCGCAAATGTTGAATTTACACGATATTCTCTGCCTACGCGGTGCGGGCCCGCGCTTGGTTTTTCCGCCTTGCGGGCTATGTGCGTTGCAGCGCGCTGCACCACGTTCGGCAAATCTGGAATGGGGTGTAAAAACCGGGTGTAAGTAAGTAATGTCCTGAAGGCGGTGGTGAATTAGCCATCAGAGGGGATGCTATTATTAGGTTGTCTTTAGATTTTTCTTATTTATCTGCTGCTTTAATGGATGATGCGATTGTTTATCGCATCTTTTCGTGAATTAGGTACTTGAAATGAGAAAAAGTTGATAAAGCAACAATTTAGCCAACGGATAACTCAGATACAGATAGCAATCCATTCGCTTTCTTAGTCGTTGGCTAAGAGATTGGTATCAGTAGGAGTATGAAAAGAAAACTCCGAAAAAGCTATTGAACAGGTAGCAGGAAGCATAGCTTTGAAATATTTAAGTTGTTAAAAAATATAATTCTCCATCTAAGTAAATAATTCTTAAGCAGAAAAATAAGAATGAAACGTGAAAATAATACATTTCATCGTCAGGCTGCACGAGTCGCTGGCGCGTACCAATGCACGGTCCGGATGAATGCCGCACATGGATGACGCGCTGCAGGCCACATTAGTTGACATATCGTAACAGAAAAATCCCGGCGATCTAATTAGTTACCAGTTAGCTTGCTTGCTACACGTTGCTACAGCATTCCTATAGCTATCGCTGGTCGGGCGGTGTATGGATGTTAGTTGTTAGTACAGTGTATATTCGCTAGTTAGCGCTGCTAGCCTGTCGAAACGTATGGAGGAATCATTCGATCAAACTATTGAACGCTGAATCCTTTACAGCGGGCAAACTACCGTATGTACACTGTAAATCCAATAAAACATGTAAATTAGCATCAAAAGACCCACGTCCGGTTACCATCGTCGGCCCGTTGTGTTTGTTCCACTCTCTCCGACCGCTACGTTCGTGGGATCCTTACAAAATTATTAAATAATTCAATCATCTGTGGAAAATGTTTGTACTCCCGTTAGTGTGGTATTTGTTGATTTTTTGCTTAGTTGCTGGGAGAGAGGAACGCCAGTTGCCTGGCACGAAACGACCCGGCGCTGTGGCAACGCGGGCACTTCGAAAATCGAACCCAAACCAATCCACATCCGGGTACGGTGTACATGCGGCGGAGGCGGCAGACACCTTCTTACACCGGCGGCAGCTGATCGATTGGCGTGAAGAAGTTGAAGTCGTCCGGAAACAGTTCGGCCGCGTGCGGGTACATTAACCGGTACGACTGGCGGATCGTGACGTCGGCCACGCCGGCAATGTCGCCGATTTCCTTGTGTGTTTTCTTGTTGTCCGAAGCCTGCGACGCCATGTAGATTGCTGCCGCCGCCACGGAGATGGGCGACCGACCAGGTACGATGTCCATCTCGACCGCCTTGCGGGCTATGTGCGTTGCAGCGCGCTGCACCACGTTCGGCAAATCTGGAATGGGGTGTAAAAACCGGGTGTAAGCTTTGACGTTGTGAAAAAAAGAGACAGAAAACAAAATCTGTCAAACGATGTTTACATTTCATTTGAACGGTCCGTTATGAATACATGATATGCGAATGGAATTTATTTCCCTTTCGTCATGAAGAAACCAATGTGTAATTTTGTGTGAGTGTTAAACGATAACGTGATTTACGTGCAAAAGGTGTTTTTAGTTTTGGATTGGTTTGACACATTTTACCACATTTTAAATTAAATTATATTAAATTCAAATCAAATTTAAGGTCATCGGGCGTATGGCCTCCACTGTGGAAGATCCGAAGGTTGCCGAACATGTTCGAAAGTACGAAGTGTGGATACATTTTCGAACATGTCACTCGTTCTCAATCAAAATGAACCTCAGATGAATATTGCGCACACCGGGCCCATTGCGAAAAATAGCAAAATTTTAATACAATTTATCTTTATTCTGCTTTAAACGGCATTTTAAAGCATACATAATCACGAACAAAAACGATTCATATTTTCACATGTATTTTTTAGAAATGAATGAAATACCTAGAACTCTGGAGAAAGACGATGTCTCGCTATTGATGAGAAGCGCCTAGTTTTGTCGTTTTTCGATTCTCATTTTCCATAGTACACCTTCTCTCGGATGAATTTTGTTTTGAAAAGAGCTGTCATACCTTAATCCGCCAAGTTCGAAATGATATTCGAACATCACACGAATATTCCGAAAAAGAATGAATTGGATTATCCGGTTTATCCGGCCGATGGGTTGATTATTTCAATAAAATCTGAATAAATTTTTTTAATAAATAAAACGTTAATTAACTCCTTCCAGCTACATAAAATGTGTAGCAAACGCTGCGGTTGTTATCAGATAATAATTGTACTCGTAGCGTCGGTGGCCCACTATTGTATGCGGCGAAATATTTCAGCAGCGCGCTGTTGAATTCAAACTGAAATGTTTCACGTGTACACCTGAAAGATCTCCACCGTTAATGAGTTAACTTGTTGGTCGTCAAATGTAAATTTAGAATACAAAATGTACCTTTTTGAAACTATTATTGAAACAAAGGACATAAAAACTATAAAATGGGTTGCAATAGAATCATAAAAGCAGTTATTCAGTGAAAACAGCATTGTTTAAGAATGTTGACTGATGTTGAAAACTTCCTCGCGTGAACGAACTAGCACTTCTGCATATCCACCGAAATATTGGTTTCTTGCATTCCAATTTTTTATTGATCGATCGAGTAGAGAATTGCCATTGCATCCACTCTGACCTTTACCGCATCAGGCCATACAAACGAGCAACTCAGCTCCAATTTCCGCCATTTTTGCACTGGGCAAAGTGTTTGCTATCACTTCCCACTGGATGCCACACGCTATCGTGTGGCATGAAGTAAATATTGATACGCAGCTCGCATGCGAAAGCAAGCGAAACGGAGCAACTTTCCGTCCGATAATCGATAAACTGTCCCGGATGTCGGAGGCAACCCCCAAACTCATTTGCATATTTCACACGGTGGCCTCCAGCACGCTCCACAAGTAACGCGTGGAGATCGATTTGGCAAAAGCCACACAGAGAGGCCGGCGGTCGCACCATCGACGGTTGGCTTGTCGCATTTGGAGAAAGTTTATAATTAGCCACGGTCAAGGAAATGAGCTGCGGGATAGCTCCGGGACGCACCAAACACTGGTCGGTGTGGTGGGCACCGTGCTCAACGTGTCCTCAATTCCACCCCGATCGTACCGATTTGGAGCAATCCGTCTGGAAATGGAATGTGCATCTGCAATTCTGACAGTTTGATGAATAATAAATAATGCACCATTTTCATCGCAATGGCACCACCAGTCCGCCGACCATGGCGACCGCAACCGTGCGCCGGGTTTAGCGCGGCCCTGTTGAAATCCTGGAACTGGAACCCGGCAGTAACGGGACGAAATCGCCACCCGGCACATCCTCCGGGCTTGAAAAGCCCTTGACAACTTGGTGACGTTGTGGTGACACGCGGCCGGGCATTAGATATTCATTAGGCTGTGCACTAATGCAGCTTACGAGCGTGCATCGTGCTACGGGGTGACGGGCAGCGAGCCGGGCAGGGCGCGGTTGAAATTTAACGTCCACGCAGAGTGAAGGACATCCGTCAGGCCGTTCGGCGTGCGTGCGGAGTCGTTCGTTTTGCGCTCGCAAATCAGATTTATGAGCGTAATGAATGAGATTAATGATGGCGATGGCGCTTTGATATGGTGGGATGTTCTTTTTATTTGCGCCCGCTCCCCGGGTGCCGACCGGGATCGTTCGGTTTTGGATTAGTTCCGCAAGCTTTATGACAAGCACACGCACACGCACAAGCCGGCACATCCAGCTGAATGATTTGCGTCCACGCTGGTGCAGGCGCTAATGGCCGATAATGCTAGCGTACGATAATTTTAACTTTATTTCACGCCTCGTTTGCGTTTGCCTTTCACGGGCAACAATGGTGGCATTAGTGAAACCGGTGTAACGAGATGAGCGGTGCAGTGAGTTAAAACGGCGCGATTCGTCATCAATCTGTCGACTGTCTCAGTGGCAGGAAGTAATGTGGCTTTAAATGAACCCATCGGAGTGGCCATTTGTCTGTTATCGCGCCCAATATAAAGAGATTGGCGAGAGGAAGTTGAAGTGAACAATTTGAAAATACAACAGGGATCGATTTGGCTTATTTAGCTTGCTTGCTTTATTGCTCTTACTTTCTTGGAAACTATCTGGTCCGCAAATCTGGCGAGCAATACTCAATCTTCTGATCCTTCTCCTGAGTTTGCCGATCGCTGGAGTAGAGTAAAACGACCCTGGAGTTTCAGTTTTTTTTTCAAAGTATGTACCACGACCAAGAACGGAACTGGGCAGGATTGTCGTTAAGATAGCAAACATAGCCATAACATAAACATAAAAAAGTCATAGAGACGATTTAACTTGTCGTAACTTAATGTCCACGTTTAGGATTGTCCAAAAGATTAATAATGAAGTATAGGAACGACCTCCCGGTGGCAATGTAACCGTGCACCTTCATTCCAACAATCACATTTCCAGCTCACAATTAAAATCGATACAAAACAATGGCCACCGAGGAACAACCGTGGATGAAAGTGCTGTTTCTTGTTTTCAATTATGCTCTGGCCTCCGTCGGTGCATATTTAGAACCCGGCTGATCCTGCCTGATCGTATCACCACCGCTGACGAAACCATCGGAGGTTGTTGGTGTGCGGGAAGTCGTGCTACCGCCGGGGCATCCGTAATCGAAATGAAATTTAACGTCCACGCAGAGTGAAGGACATCCGTCAGGCCGTTCGGCGTGCGTGCGGAGTCGTTCGTTTTGCGCTCGCAAATCAGATTTATGAGCGTAATGAATGAGATTAATGATGGCGATGGCGCTTTGATATGGTGGGATGTTCTTTTTATTTGCGCCCGCTCCCCGGGTGCCGACCGGGATCGTTCGGTTTTGGATTAGTTCCGCAAGCTTTATGACAAGCACACGCACACGCACAAGCCGGCACATCCAGCTGAATGATTTGCGTCCACGCTGGTGCAGGCGCTAATGGCCGATAATGCTAGCGTACGATAATTTTAACTTTATTTCACGCCTCGTTTGCGTTTGCCTTTCACGGGCAACAATGGTGGCATTAGTGAAACCGGTGTAACGAGATGAGCGGTGCAGTGAGTTAAAACGGCGCGATTCGTCATCAATCTGTCGACTGTCTCAGTGGCAGGAAGTAATGTGGCTTTAAATGAACCCATCGGAGTGGCCATTTGTCTGTTATCGCGCCCAATATAAAGAGATTGGCGAGAGGAAGTTGAAGTGAACAATTTGAAAATACAACATGGATCGATTTGGCTTATTTAGCTTGCTTGCTTTATTGCTCTTACTTTCTTGGAAACTATCTGGTCCGCAAATCTGGCGAGCAATACTCAATCTTCTGATCCTTCTCCTGAGTTTGCCGATCGCTGGAGTAGAGTAAAACGACCCTGGAGTTTCAGTTTTTTTTTCAAAGTATGTACCACGACCAAGAACGGAACTGGGCAGGATTGTCGTTAAGATAGCAAACATAGCCATAACATAAACATAAAAAAGTCATAGAGACGATTTAACTTGTCGTAACTTAATGTCCACGTTTAGGATTGTCCAAAAGATTAATAATGAAGTATAGGAACGACCTCCCGGTGGCAATGTAACCGTGCACCTTCATTCCAACAATCACATTTCCAGCTCACAATTAAAATCGATACAAAACAATGGCCACCGAGGAACAACCGTGGATGAAAGTGCTGTTTCTTGTTTTCAATTATGCTCTGGCCTCCGTCGGTGCATATTTAGAACCCGGCTGATCCTGCCTGATCGTATCACCACCGCTGACGAAACCCATCGGAGGTTGTTGGTGTGCGGGAAGTCGTGCTACCGCCGGGGCATCCGTAATCGAAATGCATCGTGCGGCAATTACAGCTGACACCAAGTGTCGGGCCGCGTGGACAACACATGTTCGAGGACAACGGTGGCCGTGGCTTGTTAGCCGTGGAGTGGGACGTTTGTGATATATTATTGCAATTATGGGATGCATATCTTCGTGGCCGTACGCTTATTAGTGTGAATGGAGCGTCCCGAGTGTGGAAGGATGTCGTGCGATGGGAATAATGGCGAAATGCTGCAGCTACAACGCTCCGCCGGTTGCATCATATGTTGGTGGATAATTACGTTAACTTGTACTTACTTACAGGCGGAGGGCGGTTTTGATGGTACGTGACGGTAGTGAATCCTGCCGAGACATCAAGCAACATAGGCAGGTACACGGTGTGATTACATTGACTTTACTGGATCTAGAAATAGGCAACACGCGACTGTCTGGAACTCATTTGTGCCTAGCGCAGAAGTGAGCTTTGGGGCTTTCAACGGTTACTATCCTCAGAACATAGACATTCAAAGCAGTTCCTGAAGTATCAAACAAATATTGGTTTCTTGCATTCCAATTTTTTATTGATCGATCGAGTAGAGAATTGCCATTGCATCCACTCTGACCTTTACCGCATCAGGCCATACAAACGAGCAACTCAGCTCCAATTTCCGCCATTTTTGAACTGGGCAAAGTGTTTGCTATCACTTCCCACTGGATGCCACACGCTATCGTATGGCATGAAGTAAATATTGATACGCAGCTCGCATGCGAAAGCAAGCGAAACGGAGCAACTTTCCGTCCGATAATCGATAAACTGTCCCGGATGTCGGAGGCAACCCCCAAACTCATTTGCATATTTCACACGGTGGCCTCCAGCACGCTCCACAAGTAACGCGTGGAGATCGATTTGGCAAAAGCCACACAGAGAGGCCGGCGGTCGCACCATCGACGGTTGGCTTGTCGCATTTGGAGAAAGTTTATAATTAGCCACGGTCAAGGAAATGAGCTGCGGGATAGCTCCGGGACGCACCAAACACTGGTCGGTGTGGTGGGCACCGTGCTCAACGTGTCCTCAATTCCACCCCGATCGTACCGATTTGGAGCAATCCGTCTGGAAATGGAATGTGCATCTGCAATCGCATTTGGAGAAAGTTTATAATTAGCCACGGTCAAGGAAATGAGCTGCGGGATAGCTCCGGGACGCACCAAACACTGGTCGGTGTGGTGGGCACCGTGCTCAACGTGTCCTCAATTCCACCCCGATCGTACCGATTTGGAGCAATCCGTCTGGAAATGGAATGTGCATCTGCAATTCTGACAGTTTGATGAATAATAAATAATGCACCATTTTCATCGCAATGGCACCACCAGTCCGCCGACCATGGCGACCGCAACCGTGCGCCGGGTTTAGCGCGGCCCTGTTGAAATCCTGGAACTGGAACCCGGCAGTAACGGGACGAAATCGCCACCCGGCACATCCTCCGGGCTTGAAAAGCCCTTGACAACTTGGTGACGTTGTGGTGACACGCGGCCGGGCATTAGATATTCATTAGGCTGTGCACTAATGCAGCTTACGAGCGTGCATCGTGCTACGGGGTGACGGGAAATTTAACGTCCACGCAGAGTGAAGGACATCCGTCAGGCCGTTCGGCGTGCGTGCGGAGTCGTTCGTTTTGCGCTCGCAAATCAGATTTATGAGCGTAATGAATGAGATTAATGATGGCGATGGCGCTTTGATATGGTGGGATGTTCTTTTTATTTGCGCCCGCTCCCCGGGTGCCGACCGGGATCGTTCGGTTTTGGATTAGTTCCGCAAGCTTTATGACAAGCACACGCACACGCACAAGCCGGCACATCCAGCTGAATGATTTGCGTCCACGCTGGTGCAGGCGCTAATGGCCGATAATGCTAGCGTACGATAATTTTAACTTTATTTCACGCCTCGTTTGCGTTTGCCTTTCACGGGCAACAATGGTGGCATTAGTGAAACCGGTGTAACGAGATGAGCGGTGCAGTGAGTTAAAACGGCGCGATTCGTCATCAATCTGTCGACTGTCTCAGTGGCAGGAAGTAATGTGGCTTTAAATGAACCCATCGGAGTGGCCATTTGTCTGTTATCGCGCCCAATATAAAGAGATTGGCGAGAGGAAGTTGAAGTGAACAATTTGAAAATACAACATGGATCGATTTGGCTTATTTAGCTTGCTTGCTTTATTGCTCTTACTTTCTTGGAAACTATCTGGTCCGCAAATCTGGCGAGCAATACTCAATCTTCTGATCCTTCTCCTGAGTTTGCCGATCGCTGGAGTAGAGTAAAACGACCCTGGAGTTTCAGTTTTTTTTTCAAAGTATGTACCACGACCAAGAACGGAACTGGGCAGGATTGTCGTTAAGATAGCAAACATAGCCATAACATAAACATAAAAAAGTCATAGAGACGATTTAACTTGTCGTAACTTAATGTCCACGTTTAGGATTGTCCAAAAGATTAATAATGAAGTATAGGAACGACCTCCCGGTGGCAATGTAACCGTGCACCTTCATTCCAACAATCACATTTCCAGCTCACAATTAAAATCGATACAAAACAATGGCCACCGAGGAACAACCGTGGATGAAAGTGCTGTTTCTTGTTTTCAATTATGCTCTGGCCTCCGTCGGTGCATATTTAGAACCCGGCTGATCCTGCCTGATCGTATCACCACCGCTGACGAAACCCATCGGAGGTTGTTGGTGTGCGGGAAGTCGTGCTACCGCCGGGGCATCCGTAATCGAAATGCATCGTGCGGCAATTACGGCTGACACCAAGTGTCGGGCCGCGTGGACAACACATGTTCGAGGACAACGGTGGCCGTGGCTTGTTAGCCGTGGAGTGGGACGTTTGTGATATATTATTGCAATTATGGGATGCATATCTTCGTGGCCGTACGCTTATTAGTGTGAATGGAGCGTCCCGAGTGTGGAAGGATGTCGTGCGATGGGAATAATGGCGAAATGCTGCAGCTACAACGCTCCGCCGGTTGCATCATATGTTGGTGGATAATTACGTTAACTTGTACTTACTTACAGGCGGAGGGCGGTTTTGATGGTACGTGACGGTAGTGAATCCTGCCGAGACATCAAGCAACATAGGCAGGTACACGGTGTGATTACATTGACTTTACTGGATCTAGAAATAGGCAACACGCGACTGTCTGGAACTCATTTGTGCCTAGCGCAGAAGTGAGCTTTGGGGCTTTCAACGGTTTCTATCCTCAGAACATAGACATTCAAAGCAGTTCCTGAAATATCAAACAGAGTAACTCCCACAGCAACAGCTCTCGCATTAATACTCATATTAAAAACAAGTTATTTCTTCGACTTCCAGCTTCCGGGACGTATCACTTCCGTTCCGGCCCGTCATCAGTCACCTTCTTCCCACGCTCTCTGTCGATCCTGCTAAAAGCCATTGTGGCTGCCTTCGTCTCCACGGTGAGCGAGTGTGTGCGTGTGTCTAACTTCTCCAACTCCAATTTATCATTCGAACGAAGAAAGCTTCCCATTTGTCCTGCTAGGCTCCACGTCCACGGGAACTTTCACCCTCACCCTTCCTGGGGGTGGTTCGGGCGTGATTTATGCACTCGATCCACCCGGCCACATAATTTTCACCTGTCTTTCTAGTTATTTCCACATTTGTAAATGCTTATTAGGAAGTTTTGCGAGCGTGTGCGAAAAAGTTGCTAATGGGAAAGCCGGAAATCGGCAAGTTTAGAGATGAGCTCGAACAACTTTCACACGGGGGGCGCTCGCGTGCACGCGTGTGTGTGTGTTTGTGAAGATCTATTGCGTTTTATTGAGGGAGTTTATTTAACCTCCACCCACGAGTGCGAGTGGAGAGCTGAGAGCGCGATTTTGGCGTGGCGTTTTCGGTGAGATTTAGGGGGAAGTTTTCCCAACGCGCAACGCGCGTGTGTGGGGAGTGGGAGGATCGGTACAGTGTCAGGGGGACGTGCTCATTATGCACATGCTTGTACCGTACCGTGCATAGATGGAAAAGTTTTAATTAATTCGAATTTATCTGAATGATTACGTCAGCGGTCGTGGCTCCAACCGTGTGCAGTGAGATTTGGCTCATCCGTTAGTGTGTATGTGTGTGTGGGTGTGTGTGAGTCAGCACATTTTCGATGGAAGATTAGTTTGTTGAATGAGCTTTCGGGTTTGTCGGACCGTATGTCATAATGAAGCGGTCTTGTCGGAAGGTTAAAAATAGATTTCATGTTTTATTTCCCCGTAAGCTAATAAGACATCTTTATCCTGGTCCTGCATTTGCATAGCTGCAATCATTTCTTTCGCAAAATTGTGAGGTTCTTGCAAACAAACCCGTCGATTTAGCTTCGCTTTGACGATCATTTAGTCAAGTTTTTTACTTCAAATATCATGAAGTTTTTCATTGGATGAAAACATAATACACCATAACATATTTCAGACGAAATTTGTACTGGAAATTTGTACGGGAGGAACACTTTATACAGGAATACTTTATTAGAACGATC
>KZ072095.1:172792-187901 GCA_002091845.1 Anopheles cracens
GGGGGGGGGGGGGGGGGGGGGGGGGGGGTTTGCTTTGATCCACCCGCCCGAATCCATTGGAGCCCATTGGAGACGAGACACACTGCAGACGAGTGCAATTCTGGGCGCCCCGTAACCCTGCGTCGGAAACCCGGTCAGGGATGATTGAGCGGCGGTGCAATCGTGCAGAACGGGCTGCTTGCTCGAACGATCGAAAGGTTTGATGTTTGATTTGCGTTCCGCACCGTCCTTCGGTGGTGTCCTTTTCGGCGGCTCAGGTCAACCATATGAACGCACAACTTAAGGATAACAATTGCCCGGGTGGGGGTGCTTTTTTTCTTACCTCACACCTTGCAGAGGTTCGGTCCGGTTCGGTGTCCTCCCAAAGCTGCACTATAAGGACGAACTTTTCGCCCTTGTGCGATGGGATCCGGTGAAGGAAAGACGTTCGTTTTGAAGTGGGACCATTGACAGAGCTGGCACGGATAGGGCGAATAAGAAGACACCGTGACTCGCGCCGTGGAGACTTTGTTTTACACAATTGAAGTGCCACTCGCGCTGCTCAGTGCGCCTGATTGCAACCATTGTGTTTCATTTGTCGTGAAGAAAACTTTTCAAGAGCTGTAAAGCGTCTCTAGGAGGCGCACGTGGTGTGGGGAGCTTTATTGCATTTGTATGATAATTATTCCTGTAAACATTGTTCTTGCAATGGGAATATTAGATTAAACGCTTCTTTCTAAACAGATCGAAGCATTATTTCGATCGTAAAGCTATTTAAAAATACGAATTGTAACGTTCGAAAGCTTCAAGCTTGAAAGCTTAAAGACGTTGAAGCTTTCGAGAGCTTTACGATCCTTCGATCTGCCTTATATGTAGATCCGTCAGATGTTTTTGATAAAAATCCATATTTCACTCGTATAACTATTGCATTTATATAGCAATTATTCCTGTAAACACTATTACCGCAATGTAAACATCCGATTATATGCTTATTTCTAAACAGATCGAATAGTTATTTCGATCGTAAAATTACTTAAAATATTGATTTGTTGCATTCAAAAGCTTCCAACATGAAAGCTTAAATGCGTGAAAGCTTTCGAGAGCTTTACGATTCTTCATTTTGACGATTCTTCATTCTGTAGTTCGAACGCTTGCCGGTCGGAAAAGTTCTCATTCACTCAAATTTTAGCAAATTTTCCAGCGGATGTTTTCCATCAAAATCCATATTTCACATGTTCATACATTGAATAAATATGATAATTATTCCTGTAAACATTGTTGCCGCAATGTGAATATCAGATCATTTCTAAAAAGATTCGAGAGCTTTGGACTCGAAAGCTTTAATTAGTGGAAGCTTTCGTGAGCTTTACGATTTCTCGTTC
Organism: Anopheles cracens; assembly: GCA_002091845.1. Taxonomy (NCBI): domain Eukaryota; kingdom Metazoa; phylum Arthropoda; class Insecta; order Diptera; family Culicidae; genus Anopheles; species Anopheles cracens. Next base: position 174,154 of record KZ072095.1, read on the forward strand.
GGACAGATAGTTCGAACGCTTGTCGATCGGAAAAGTTATCAATCCCAGGAATGAAAATGAGTTTTTAAATTTTTATGTACAAAAGTTTAGCAAATTTCCTGGTAGATATTTTCCTTAAAAATCCATATTTTACACATATAAATTCAAATTATTCGACAAAAAATATCGTCTTGTGATTCGATGCTTCAAACGGAAATCTTCACCGAGTTCCCTTCAGAATAAGCACTCGGCAACGGCGGCTTCTTCAGAACGTTTCCCCAATCTGAGCAGAGCTTACCGGGAAAGTTTGCGCCCATAATCGTTACATTTTGTCACATTGACGAGCGCAAAGCTGAACCACATTTGGCAAGCTAATTGCGATAAAAACAGAGCCAGACATTAGCGAAACTTTGCCCCATTCGGGGGCTTGTAAGGCAGCGGGCAAACGAACTGAAAGTGGCGATCCGCTGGGTCGCTTGCTTTTAATGAAACGAATTTCGTTCCGAACGAAACACCAATAAGCTCTTGATTTGAATTTTATTATTATCCCAGCTAGGAGCGAATGTTTTTCTCTGCTTTCCCTCGCACCTATCGAGCGCAGCATCAGCGAGTGTAAAACTTTAAATTGAATCAGTCTACGGAAGGCGGCATGTGGTCAGGTGACAAATTGGTATTCTGATTCACCCTCACCAGCGAGCTCGTGTCGTTGGTGACGATTATTGACACAGAAAACCTTCCCTGCGTTCGCAGTGCGACGTCGCCGAACGGACCAGAAGGTGACGATGACGATCGGTGGAAGGTTATTTGAATATTTATTTACCCTGCTCTGTGGCCCCGGACGACCCGAACCGACATCCTCGCTATCGTCGTGCCGAGCACCGTAATCCTGCTGCCGCTCGGGGCAAGATGTTTAGCCTCGGCACGCGCGCCCTCGCACCTCGTGACGGTGGCGGTTTCCGAGAAGAATTTGTAATAAAGAACTCAAATGGATTTCGATCTCCATCCGGCGCCACCATTTACGGCCGGGTGCGCTTGTATTTACACGAGCTTTCCACATCATCAACGTTGTTCGGTTTGCAGTGAGGTGGTGAGAACTGCCCGAATAAAGAGACTCGTCGGCGAAAAGGTGCAGAAGGATAACGAACTGGGTAAACACTGAAGGATTGGAGGGCAAGGAGCGTTCGTGGGTGTGAAATCGAAGCCGGTTGGCACAAAATAGCGATGGTAAATAGAAAATCTCAACAGATTTTTATATTGGCTAGAGTGAGAGTGTGGGATGTCTTGAGTTGAGCGTAGATTCAGGTCAAGTGATTCGGAGGGTGCATTGACATCCGCAACCGAGCGCTATCAATTGGCTGTGGCTGATGCAAGCAGCGAAGAAACTGTTTTCGTCAAAACGTTGTTGGAAGAAAAGGCTTCAAGGGAAGCGTTCGTTGTGGAAGGTCAGTCTTTCTGCTTTTCCGTATCTATCTATATTTTCATTTGCAGAACCTTTTGTTTTGGGTCACGTTCTATTATTCAGAAAGAATATTATTACAATTCATTTGTTTTCTTTTTTGGCATTCTTTTACTTACCCCTTCAGTGAGCAATTTTTGTGAACGTGGTCAGGAAAATCCTCGTGTAATGAAAAAGCTATTGAAGAAGTCAACAAACATCCCCGAACAAATCCTGAACAGACATAACGAAAAACAGGGGAAAAAAGCCAACCAATGCAACCAACACACTGAACAAACAACCGAATCGCCAGAAAGGCGAGTGAAGTCGTGAAAAGCTCCATAAAATCGCATCAATACGTTCGGTGCCTTAACGGGCAGCTTAAACTTTGCTAAACGAAAAGTCCGTCCGTTTCAGCCAAGTTGGTGTGAAAAGCTCGCGATTTTTGCAGCTCGTTGCTTTGTTCCCGTGGCCGGTGGACCAACACGCAGACAGCCAAACAAATGACAAGCATGCTGCGAACAAAGCAGGCGCTGGTGAGCAACAAAAAGCGAACTTCATTCGAAATGTATGCTGCTGCTGCTGCTTTGTGCATTGTTTTCGGGGTTGAACGAACGATGAATAATACACGTGTGACAAACGCGAGAGGAAAATGCATTTTGCACGTTGGAATGCAGCCTGAACCGTACCTGAGCGTAGTTTCCGAGGTATAAATATTCAAACCGTGCCGGTTTAAACAGTGAAAAAAGGGGGATAAACATTCGAAGAGGGCATGAATAAAATGTCTTTAAAAAGCATTTAAAAATTAGACTGAATATTGAACCAATTTTTGTGTGAACAATAAACCAAAAGAGCAACAAAGGAACTCAATTCATGGGCGCCTGCATCGAAGGAAATTTAATTCATTTCCAAATTTATTGGCCCTCCAGCATGGTCGCATCGAAAAAAAAAGAGAAGCAGTGAACAGCAAGCAAGAACCCAAAGTCCATGCCCATAATTTAATATCGACCGGAATAAATCTACATTTCGGGGTTTTAATTTAGTTAGCAAAACAAATTATCACCTTGCGGCCCCAGAAACTTGGCTCGAGTCTTTTCGCAAGCGCCCCGGAAGCGATTTTGTTTCACAGCCCAATGGCCTGTTCTTACCCAACACACTCGCCACAGTGTTCGTTTATGTTTGTGTGTGTGTGTGTGCCATTTGCCATTAGCCATCTCCGAATGCCACCACGCGCCCAACCCGGTTTGGGCCCGAAATGGTTTAATTAAAAATAACACCATAATTAAAACATCCCATCCACCGATGGTTTGCTGCCGGTGATAGGTTCGGCGAATGTTCGGCGAACCAATTTTTGCCTTCTATCTTCCATTTGTGGTGTGTGTGTGTTTGCTTTTTTGTTGTGTTCCACAATTCTCTCCGCTTTGTAGTTTCCATTCGCTGCTTGTGAAAGGCCGCCGCATCGACAGCGCCGAGGGAATTATAATGTCCCAGCGTTTGTCTTGCTGTCTGTGTGCGCCTTCCGGAAGCGAAAAGGATTCCAATTTTTGGTCCCGGAGCGGGAGTTTCCGAATTTCCGGCCGGTCGAATAACGGTTCTGTGACAATTTTGTTCGGAGTGTGCTTACGGTGCGGTTTCGCTCGCCAGGGACAGCTGTCGGTTGCAGGAAAAATATCCTTGAGCCATCATATCTTTCGAATGGCGTTCGGGCTTTATTTTATTTTTTCCAGAAAGCCTACAACTTCTCGGGTGACTAAACGCGCGTGTGGGAAAGAAACAACCATTGGGCAACCATTGTCGTGGGCAAAAATGGTTGTAATTTGTTTAGCTAAAGCCTTGCAGCCTCCGCACGGGATGGATGACGCCCGCGCACACCCAAACCGCCAACAGGTGTTGGTGCTTAATTTCAATGTATTTATACGGATAAGGGTAAGCTGTAGTCGCCGGTGGTGTAGACCGAGGGCGAGTGGATTTTCGCTGCTGTAATTCGTGACATTTGGACACTTTCCAGCGGCCTGGGCGCCCGGGAACACAAAAGGATTACTATTTTCTTTCCATCTTTCCGGCCGCGGTTGTTATTTTGTGCCGTGGGAAAACGAGCGTGCCGTGGGAGGATACAATTGTTGGTGTGTTGTTAAGGGGGCCAGAGGACACATGATGGTGTGCCAAGACTCTGAGGCGGAGTGGAGTGGAGCGAGAGCGTGGTTTATTATTTTAACTTTTGCATCGAGCCAGTGGGGTTTCCTCGTATCCGTGTGATATCTTCAATGTGATCAAATTTTTAATACAAAAAATAAAAATAAAATTTGATAACAATGAGGGAAACCAACATCTTTATACTTCTTTTTTTTTAGGAATATTTTATTGACCGTATTGAGAATACAAAAGCTAAGAAATATGTTCGAATCAGCCTACAACACTAAAAAAAGTAAAGATTTGAAGTAAGTAAAGATTTGAAAAAAGAAGACTTAAGGATGTTTAAAATGATACTCATAGTATTGTGTCGAGGAGCGACCTACTTGTTCTAACACTATAGCAGTCAAATTGAAAAGATATGGGATGAGGAATAATTTAATAATCTATAAAACGATATGAAAATGACTTAAGGAAATTTAATATCGAAAAAAAATCGCTACATTGTACGGAAATTAGCATTTAAGGGCATACTTACCGGATTTATAATACATTTTTACATGCGATATGATGCTTGTAGCACAACGTCTTGTACAAAAATCTTCAAATCCAATTTCTGAACAGTTGAAGTTAAGGCAAACATACAAGAAACATTCGACATCCAATGGAAACATGAATTTAAGACTTTTAAAGCAAACAAAACGACCAATAATCGTGAACATTAACAAACATAACCTCACTTGTACTAAAAACGCCCCTGGTTTCGTTTCCACACGGATTAGGATAACTTCAATGTAACAGCGTGTCCAAAAACCTCCGAAACCCCGAACGAAGCAGGATGTAATCCACTGACGCTTTGTTCTCCAATCGGATTGCACCGGGTAGCGGATCGGATTGCGTTCGGTGAAAATCGATTTGGATGAAAATTTCACTCCACTACCTAGCACTGGAAGCGAGAGCCAATTGTTGAAACCGTGAGCAGAAAGGATTAGCACGGATAGGCGGCACTATCCGCAAATCATGATCCGATTGCAATAGGAGCCACCGTGCGGTGCCTTTGAATTGTTTCCGATTTTGGTGGAAACGCTATTGAATTCCGCGCACCGGCCCCAAAAACGGCACGAGCCTCACCTGAGCCAGGGCTAAAATGGGCCTGCCGCCTGGTCCCTTTTATGTGGACCATTTATGCACATGCGGATCTGCGGACTCTGACGATTCCTATCGGCGCCGATTCGTTGGAAATGGACGCTGGCGCCCTGGAGTGCCCCGGCTATTGAAGTCAAGTTTCATCAATCCACCACGACACCGGTTGACACCGGAAGTAGGTCGCGAGCCCGGTGAACACCGGTGAACTGGAAGTAGTAACTCACACACACAGAGACAGACAAAAAACGTGCAGTAAACGAGCACCCCTTACTTACTGCGTCCGAAATGGATCGGATTGGGACGGGATCTTGATGGGAATCCTCGCTCGAGGAGCTGGAAACAGGGTCACAGGATGTTTGACGATGGCTTGTACGAGGGCGCGACTAGTGGCTGGAGCGTTAGCTGGAAGTAGAAACGGCAGAGAATTGGAATCAGTTTTTGGTGTTCTCTTCCCTGCGGAAACATTGCACAAGCTATCTACCATAAATTGGAATATAAATGAGAATTTATACCGGGGGCCGGACACTGTTGCGGAAAGGACGTGCATCAACACAACGGAAACAACGTTCGGTTAACGAAACTCAACACACAAAAAAAGTAAACCGCCACCCCCGAACATGTTGCTAGTGTTTGCAAACGTGTCCTTTTTTGGCTCTGCTCTCTCTTTCGGGTTACTAGTTGATGAACGATGAACTCTGATCCGACAACGGATCGCTAACAAGCTCGGAAAAGTCCCACTGAAACCGGGAACCAGAGAGTGCCGGCTAAACTTTAAACTTTGTGTCATCTTTGTTATCTAGGGCAGGACGGACAAAAAGTGACGCGAAATCACGTGGTCAAGTTTTGAGCCCTTCTGCCCGCCCGTTCATCACGCCAGTGGATGTAACATAAATTATGACATCGCGCGAAACAACTGCATAGTGACATAATCTTAATTGGCAAAAAAGCGAGCGCGTTCTCCGTTCTCCCGCAGTTCTCAGCCGTGTGTGAGATGAGGGATGGGGTTTAGTGAGTTACTAGCAAAAAAAAAAAATGGATCCATTCCGAGGTGAATCCTTCGCGCCCGAACCACCGGAAAGGTTGGTGCTCCTTAAGCCGGCTGTGTCGTGTTAAACCTAAGGGGGGGGGGGGGGGGGGGGGCGTGCGATGGGGATTATTTCGTGTAAAAATGATTAAAATTTTGTCCGCGCTGTTGTCCCGGCGTGTTCATTACGTGTGCATTGTTCGTTCGCTCTGGGCGAGCCGTTCGTACTCGCCGCTTGCGTATGCGTTTCCATTGGAAACGGAGGGGTGCAATACACCCGTCGAATACGGAAGGCAATGTTCGCGGAATTTTAATTACATTATCAAATTACAGCGAAAGAAAGATGAAAGCGAATGGTACGAAGCACTTTGAATTGTTTTTTTTTGTTGCTTAAATTAGCACGTGTAACTGATAAAAGGGTAATAATTTCGTGTACGGCCGTGTTGAGTGATGAATAAATTATAGGAAACAATTAACATTATTAATGCAAAAAGTAATATCATGTTCCGGAATATAAACTTTAAGCCGCATTTTATGTATATTTAAAGGCTCAGGGTCTGAAAAACAAATGTAAAACTTATAGTATATCCTATTATATGCATTGAATAGTAGGGGTTCAGATAGTGAAAATTTCATCGGAATCTGATAATAAACTAATAAAATAGTTTCCTAGGAATAAAATACCTCCTGCGCTTCATGGATGGACATAAAAATATGAGCTGACGCTTATGAACGTAGCGAAAACTACAGCCACTAGTTTCTCTTTTTACATTAGGTTTTTCCTGGAACACATCATCATTAAAATGAAACGTGCCCATACGCCCCATATAACCATGGTTAACTACAAAGAGAAACATGAAAAGAAACAGAAAAAAACACACACATCAAACACAACCTTTGAATGCGCGCACAAGTTCTATCATGCTTTAACAGCTTCCGATCACTCGTCCCCGGCCGGCAACCGACAGTGTGTGAGTGTGAACTGTCAAAGCAAGAGCGAAAGTTACGGCTGTGGGCCCATCCGCAGCAATTTACTGCGTTACTGATGCCGATGGAGGCGCCCGGTGCTTCGTGCACACTACAGAGCCCGAACCCGAAAGTTGCTCCAACCGCTTTAGCGACGTTTGCTGCCGTCGTTTCCTCTCGCTTCCATTCCGCACAAATATCCGTCCTTCCGATTTCGGTTAGTGCGAGGGACAGACAGAAATTTTTATTGTCAAATCCACCGGCAGCGCTTCCCAGCGCCGGTTTAGTTTTCGGATTCAGTTTGCTGGCGCTGGTGGTGGTGGTGGATTTGGCCGTCCGTTTGTCGTAGTGCGGATGAAAAACGGTTCACCCCCCGGGGTCGCAATGGCGTAGAATGGAAAAAAAACATGACCAGCTTGGGGAAAAAGTGCTCAAGAGGACGGGAGTTAGAGACGAACGTGCAGCATACGCTTTTCGCCACCGAGATGCTCGTGATGTAAGAAGCCATCAAAGGGCTGCCCGGCCAAAAACAAGACGGATGGAGTTCGGTTGGAATAATATGTCCCGATAAATGAGCCAGATATGACCGAGGATTTGTGGACGATAGAGTTTGGGGATCGCGTTCGGCGTCTGAAAAGTTCTGCAATGGGAAAACGGCAGACAAACTCTGACCTCGACGAATCGAGTGCGGATGAGTTGTTTGTTGTCATTCGTCGAGAGTGACTTTAATCTCGTGCTTTCGTCTTCTCTATCGCATCACTTTGGTAGTTTCAGCGGAGGGCAAATGAAAGCGTGAAGGAGAATTTGTACAGCGAGCGTCATTCGCCCAAGGTCGCTGGGGAACTTCATTAAATCTACAGCATCTACTCGAACCAGTGCTTGTGCAGCCGAGTATTTGAGCAATTTAAATCGCTGGAGTTGAACAGAAAACGAATGAACGAATGAAATATTTAGCCAACTTTTGCGCTGGTCCACCTTTTCTTGCTTCGTGCTAAAACGTTTTTCCTCCCCGGGTAATGTATTCTAATGCAATAAAGAAATTATCTCATTACGCCGAATAAAAGAAGCAAGCGAGAAGAGGTTAGTCCGGAAATTGGGTTAGTATTCAACAGGGGAAAACGCGACCGGCACACAATTTGTCATACCTAGCTACGACCGTTGTGCCATTCGAATTCACCTCTGGTGCAAGCACTTGCAATGCATTCCGCGCAGAGGATGAATAAATTTTCCCATTACTTTCCCACGGCGAGCTATCTTTTCCCCTTCGTCCGTCTGCACATTCTCGCAGCCAGTAGCGTATGATTAACGGAACGCTCTTTTTTCGCCTAGCTCCGTCCATTAACCAGTGCAGCGTAGCGCGAGGCTGCCGTAGTTTAGATAGCGCTGTTTGAAGTGGAGTAGCTTGAAAATTGCATTAAAATCTGCTTTGTTGCGCCCCCCGAACCCCGAACCTCGTAGGCGCTTGTTGTGGAGGCGACGAATCGAATTAATTGCCGAATGCAAATTGGACGTACGGTGGGGGGGGGCGTGCAACCGTTCTAATTGTGCCTTTCGGGCTAGCAATTATCCAATCAGGGAAAGTGAGCGAGCGTGCTTAGAGAGGCGAACGAATAGTTTTTTTTGTATCCCCCGTATAATGAATGGAGAAAAGTGGGCTTCCACTAGATTGAGCTGGCTTCTAAGCCGTGTATTGTGATTAGAAAGTGAATATCAAGTCCGTATACAGCAGAAGACTAAACGTGCTTGAGATTTAGAAGTGAATTTGAAATATAATTTGGACTGTTAAGCCACTGCTAAGCGTTTGATTATATCAATAATTTAATTATTATCTAATAACTATTTGTAAATGTTGATACAAAATTTACTTTTTCTCTAAATTTATTTAAAAACAGGGGACCATATTTTTTTTATCTTTTAGAAATGGTTTCATTAAAAAAAATTTATATTTTTTTGTTTTTTTCTTTAACAATTGCTTTTTATTGCTTTATACATTGCTGTTTTGTTCTGTTCTTCTGTTATTTGTTTGTTTGATATTTGTGCTACAATACATTATTAAACTACATTATTTGCACAATAATGTTTTTTAAGCTAAATTTTACTAAGGATTGTGATGAAGGTTATCGAATCTCTCTTAGCTGCGAAATTTACGATTGAAAAGCCCTTTCGATCAGCCCAGAAGAAGCTCCGATAGGTGCGTAGAGTGCTTTGTGTGCTTTGGTTGAAACAATCATGATTTATGTGCGTGCTTCTAACCATTTAGCGTCCCGATGATATCACACCCGGGCACGTGAGCCCAACTCAACCCAACCGGAATGGCTGCCACAAAGCTAAAGGTAGCACTTTCCACTGGCAGTGCTTTTCGGTTCCATTGAATCGGTACGATTGGAATCGAGAATTTAATCTGCTTCCTGCGCGTCCGACAGCCTGCCGCAGCCGCACGGGAACCGTGGGAATATATAAATCATTTGGCCGGGGCTGGGAATGCTTCTGGCGGGTGGAAAATGGCACGCACCGGGTCAGGTACCGGGACAGCTACGTGGTTGTTTCCACCGGTCACGCCACCGTGCAGTGGCGGGACCCGATTGCACACTATCGGCGTTCTTCAGCGAAAGCGCATAAGTGAATTCGGTTCCGGTTTCAGGTGGGCCAAACGATGCGACCGCAATGGGTCGCCGGCTTGGGTGCTGCGTTCGATAGCGCTGAGCTTTTGCCAGTGGAAATGCGGGCGTTTTTAAGCACCGAAAGCCCACCGCGTGGAGTTCGCAGGAACCGAACTTCAGCTGCAGCCAGCCGAGAGTAATCTCTTAATTATCTTTTATAGCTCCTGCCCCCGGTGGAACCGCTTGGACTGGTAATTACGGACAGTGAGTACGCGCCTGCACCAGATTAGAAAGGAGTGACCCCCCCATGTCCAACGGAGTCCATCTGGGAGTACTGTACTTCAGGGAAGGCGAAATGAATTCCAATTTTTAGGGACCTCAGCCACATTCGGTGCAATAATGCAAAAATAGACAATTACCTTGCCGTATGTCGTACTTCGGTGCATCGGCATCGCTCGAGCCATTGTCCGATGGAGCGTACCCCGCGGGCGTAGTAGATGGTCACCCCGGACACCGATTAATGAGCACATTTGACGGGTTTTGGGCGCCTGTACCATATCTGCGTGAGAGGGAGAGAGTGAAAAGAAAGCTAGCTAATTAATGTCATTTTCGTAACACAAAGCCAGTTATGGGGGTTTTAGGGCTACTAATAGGCTCCATTCGGGGTAGATTAGTTATGTAGTTATTGCAAAGTACTCCTCCCGGGATCACCGTTCATTACGTACCTAACATTGATGCGCAGAAAGTCTGGTGCGATTTGCGTTTTTCGGTCGGCGCATTTAACTACATCGATATGCTATGAAGCGTGTTCTAAACTGCATCCTTATGCTGAGTCTTACAAGGTACGAATGGGGTCCAAAACTGAAATTCAAATAGAGAAAGAGTAGCTATGATGCAATGACATACATTAAGGCATCTAAGATCACTAAAGAAACACAAGTACTCAAGCACGACAAGAGTTCTATCAGGTGCTTTCGGACATCCATAATTGAAGTAAGTCTTAAACATTCTTGAGAACGATAGTTACCAGAGAATGAACTAAATAAGAACCATAATTACTATCTCTTCTTGTTCCCCACACAACCATCCACTTGCAGACGATTGGTCTGTAATGAAGAACTACAACTCCTTGAAGAGAATTTCCTCCCGGTAATTGCCCTACCAGCATCCGTGCTTCCTTCTATCGTGTAGAACGAAGAATGCACTTGGCAAGGGTGGACACATACACATAGCAAATGGGAGCCTGCATCCCGGTCTATCTTTTCGCGTGTAGTATCGAAGAGGAATCCGCTCTTCGTCGCTTTACGATAAGTAGTCATTACGGAAGCGCCCCAGTGTTGTCATCTCATTAAAACATTGCTTCAGGGAGTGCTTCGCATTGATTAAATCGTTATCATCTTTAGATGAGTTAACGGATTCCCTCAGAACATTCACTGTGTTATGATATCCACCGAAGCACACATCAATAGGATTAGAAACAATTCCATTGTACGGAAGCTTCAATAGCAGAAGGGGCAACAAAGCAACAATCGAGGATTAGTTATTCCATGCGTAGCCAATCGCTCCTAAGCTAATAAACATCTTACAATGATTTAACATTCCATTTCCAAAATGGCAACCCGAGTAGATTAGTCTGATTTACGGCCGTTTACGACAAACACGGTTCAAAAGCAGCACGCTGTCGGCACGTAAAGTTGCTACTCTATCAACTCATCGCGCATTACGACGCCCAGGCAGCGCGCGCCTTTAAAAAGCGACCTCCATCAGCTCGGGTCGGCTGACGCGATCGATACCACCGAACCCTACGCTCGCAAGCAAGGTTAATGTTATCCAATTAATTGGGCGGCGATCCGGGTACGCACCGTCTTCGGCACGTTCGGAACATTCCACACGCAGCGCAGCGGCTTCGGAGTGAGGTGAAAAGTAATATTTCCACGCCTCGAGCCCGGCTTTGAAGCTGCCCTTTTCTCCGGCGACTTCAATCGAGACACAGGTAAAGCGCGAAAAAAGAGCCCGTTCGGGGGAGAAGTGGTTCAATAAAATTCCTCTCCTGTCAACCGTGCGCCAGGGTTACTTCCGGTTCATCGGTCGGTCGGGATCGGTTGGCGTCGGTGCGGAATAAGGTAATTTGAACTGCGCTCCATCGCCGGCACCGTAAGGTGGAATGCTCCAGTGTTTTTTTCTTTTGCTACCCGTGTTTTACAACCGTTTGCTCTCCCTTTTTTCCTGGTCCGTATATTGGAAGTTACAAAACTCGGGGCGCCTCTCAGCGGGAGCAGGAGTGCCAGATTAATTTACATTATTTTTCAATCAAAAGCAACGCGTCCGCACTGCTTTACTGCTTTCGAGGAAATGGGGCGAGCGCGTGATAATGGGTTTTATCATTTTCCCTTTCGTGGCTGGTGCCAGGAAGGGTTCGATAGCTCCGATAAATTTGTTTGAAATAGAATGTTGTTTTTATCGTACTTGTGGGCATTTTTTTTTAGATAAAATTTCATTTTGGAAATAGTATCCAGCTATTTTGAAGCTGAAAAGATGTAGATAGATAGACTAATGTTTTTGAGCTGTAAACAGAAAGCTTTTAAAAGTTCGATCAGATATTTTAGTTTCGCTTTTAATAGTTATTTTAATATTGATAAGCAATTTTATGTGAAAACGTTGTAGATATCAACGTTGTAGATAAAACACTAGAAAGTAAAAAAAGTGCAGAAATTATCAAAATTGTCTCGGAAATTATGCAAACAAGCTCCTTAACGAGCTCTTGTACTCATTAGTCCTTGTTAACTCTTATTCACTGCAGACTTGCAGCTGTTTTATAGGATACATTAGGAAGAATCTGTGCTATCAGTGGGTCAAAGCGGTTGTTTGCTCGCGCTTAAAACACAATGTCATCTAACGAAATGCAATTAACTCGTTTCAGCCCGCTTCTCTACCCCGGGAGCCTTCCTTCCGCTTTCATTTTTCATTTTGTCGTGCACTCCGTTAAAATGCACTGTTTTTTGTGTTTGCTCGAAGAATCATCACCCCCACCCGGTTTGGAACGCGACCCGGAGGATCTGAAGAAAGATAAAGTGCAACTTCACCATTGGTTTCATGCTGCACGACGCACGACGGTTCTGGGTAGCTGCTGTCAGCAGCAGTGGCAGCTCCGGCAGAGGGAACCGATGGAACCGGCGGCTGATTAGCATTTATTTGTTGCACAAAGTGTGTACGCTGAGTGGAGTCCACTTTGAGAAACTTTTTTCCCCCAACGGTTGGACGTTGAAACGGAAGGGAGACGGTATCGGGAGCCGGGTGTGGAACTAAATTGCAACGATGTTAATTTGCGTCCCTTTTGACGTCCGTTCCACACCCGGTTCGTCCTCCGCTTCCTTTCGCAAAGTTCAACTTAATCTTACACACTTTTTGCCATCCAAACGGACAAGCGTGAGGGTTTGTTTTTGTAGGATTGTGTACTTGGCTGAGGGTGATGTGAGCTTTCTAGAAACATTACCGGAGATTCCATTGCGCACAGAGAGGGTCAGGCAGCAACAGATTTACCCAATCCCAAGCGTGCTCCAAACACTTGGACCCCTGAGTACGTTCATTAGTCGCAGGCAGCGGTGCGTTTGCTCAGCTTGCTGCTTTTTAGTGGAGTTCCTTGACGGAGATAAATGTTAAACATCACTCCTGTTCCATTTCTACCAGTATCCGTATGTGCCCCAAAAAAGTCCAAGGTTCGGGAGGGGTTATGTTATGTTATGTCTGCCCTGTTTGCCTGGAGTTTGGCCGCTCACCGCTGTGATGAATAATTTATTAGAAATTTAAATTCGCTTCCTTTCTGCCAACACCTCCGTCGCCTTGGAATTGCTTCCTGTTTCCTAGCTCATCTCTAGTGTTGTGGTTAGTTTGGCGCCTTCCAATGCAAAGGCCATTATAGTTATCCTCCAGGGAAGGCGCTCCACCGAAAACATCATGCGGTGTGAATCACGGCGGAAACGCTGCTTGAATAATCGGGCATAACTATTCAAATGCAAACGTAAAGTTGTTGATTTCGCAGCATTGCGGTGGTTTGGTGGATATTAATGGTGGTCTAACCTCAAATTCCGAAACATTCCAGGGTTGGGGAGAACCAAACGTGTGGAGAACCACAACCTACATGGCGGTTGGAAATAGTTTAATAAAGCAATCTCTCAATAATCATTAGTAGAGATTTTCAGGAAGGAAGAACTAGAGTGGATTGAAAAGTCGTTGGAATATAATGTGTTAGTGTTATTGGAGAAGAATAGGCATGATTGGAGTCAAACATTCAATGAATCCTATAAAATTGAGGTAAATTCTCGTCACTCATCATTCCTTCAGCTCTTCCCTATGAAATTCAGCGTTCCAGGTGAATCGGTTCTGAGTCGCATTAGTTAAATCTCCCTGGACGACTCAGCACATCCTAACCCCACGTCCCATACTTACTCGACGATCCGGAACCGGTGCT